>PVIU01007600.1:48581-90567 GCA_004026605.1 Ondatra zibethicus | reverse complement strand
GATGCCACACCTTCCCAGAGGACCACTGGATGTCAGAACAGGGATGCTAGACAATGTTTATACAAACCCACAAGAGAAACGTCCTATTCTTAAAGTTTTTAAATTTTCTTTAAACATGTCTGTAATGTTACAGTAAAGTGAGAATGAAATAACCTCTCTGCAGGTGGAGGCTGCTCATTCATTGGCCACCCAGACCTGAAATAACCACACAGAAACTATATTATTTGCAATACTCTTTGGCCAACAGCTTAAGCATATTTCTAGCTAGCCCTTACATCTTAAATTAACCCATTTTTATAATATTATATTTTATGATGAGGTTTCTGGTTTTCTGGCAAGGCTCTGGGCATCTTTCTCCTCTGGCAGCTACATGGCATCTCTCTGACTCTGCCTACTCTCTCTATATCTTTTTCAGCCTGACTATATTCTGTTAAGCCATTGGCCAAAAGCAGCTTCTTTATTAACTAAGGCAATAAAAAATATTCCCAGCACACAGAATCCCATATAACCTCAGTCTAAGCAAAAAGGAAGATTTTAACTTTAACAAAGTAAAATTACATATAACAAAACAGGTATTAAGCAAGAATTACAGTTACAATACTTATATCTACTTATCTTTTATCATAACTAAGGAAAACTATAACTATTTTTTAACTCTATCAAAGAGTTCAAAAGGATATAATATTACCTAAGTAAATAGGAAGTATGTTCTGAGCAACTTCCAAAACTCTAGAATTGACAGAGACATCTCACTGCCTGGACAGTCACCCAAAGTTCTTCTGTAACATTGGGGCATCCATCTTCAGCCTACAGGCCCATAGTTTCTGGCAAACTTTTCCACAAAGCAGGAAATTTCAAAGACCACCTATATTGGCAGTTTGTCAGTCTCTTTCTTCTGTGTCCTGCAGAATGTCTGGCAGACTCTTTTATGAAGCAGGTACCCTGAAGGACTGACTCACCTTTAGGCAGCTTTAGTAGTCATTTTTCTGTGGCTCTTGCATGTTCAGTTCATACAGCATACTATCAAGCAGTGCAGGGAAGAGCAGTTTTAAGGAGCCTCTTTGATGCCCATCATCCTCTTGAAGTAGATTTGTGCGGCCAGGAGCAGATGTGTCTCACTGGCATGAAAAGTCCTAAGTTCTTAAACATGCCATATTTTGTTAGTCTTTGAAAGATTTGAAGAATAACTATCCATCTGAAATATATCTCTGTACATCAAACCTAACTAACATGACTATAAGCTTGACTATTATAGATGAATATCTATTAACCTGTATTTTTAATTATACATTACATTTTTAAATATGCTGCATGAACACAATACCTTAATCAAGAGTAGAAATATACATATAACAAAATTGACCTTAAATTTGTGTCAATAGACCAAGATTTATATCAATGCAAAGTATTCATACCTCTCTAAATTTTTTTAACCCAGGGCAAATTTCAGTTACTATGTTCTTTAATGAACTGTATAATTTTTCATATTTGTCTAGATAGATCCTGAGAATAAGTGTGTATAAATGAACCATGAGAAAACACCGAAAATGATATCGTCTGTGATGAAATAACGTTTCCATATGTGTTTTTGAATATACAGCTCTGCAGTGAATCTCTGACAATGCTTGTTCAACACTAACAAGGAACATCTTTTAGAGCTCAGCCTCACTTGAACTTCTGAGCCCATGAAAACAACAAGTTTGTTTACAAAGGATTGGTTCCATGTTATTGGCCAGCATTTTGCATGATGGCCACGTTATCTTATATCCCTTTCTTGGCGTTTCCTCATGTTAATTTTCAGTTCAAAATTAAAGGAACTGTTTGTGTGGTTTGTGGTAACTCTAATGTATTTGAGTTGCTTTACAGCCAACTGTTTGGAGCAGCTTCGATAGGGCCAAGCCCCGTTCTAGCTCTGACCTTTAAGAAGAATATCCGTTTCCTGATATGAGATAAGTATCTCCCAGTTACCACAGCTGTCTCTTTTGAGAACTCTTAGAGAATCGTTCATTAAACCTATAGAATAATAATTATACTTTTGTTTGAAAGTGGTGATGGGTGAATACTTGAAAATATAATTTTTCACCAAGGGCTTGCTTCCTTGTCCTGACTTTCATTTGTATGCAGAATATGGTGGTTTTATGTTTTTCTGTTTGGTTTTGCTTTTTGCTAGGTCAGCCCTCTACACCAGCCCTAGGTGAGCTTGTAAGGACCTTTGCAGAGATGGTGTGTTGACCTGCATGAGTATAAAAGCCCATCCTTTTTGTTTTCTTAATTTACTGTACTGGTGCTTTGCTTGCTTGTATGTCTGTGTGAATGTGTCAGATTCTCTGGAACTGGAGTTCCAGACAGTTCTGAGCTGCCATATGGCTGCTGGGAACTGAACCCTGGGTCCTCTGGAAGAACAGCCAGTGAGTGTTCTTAACCATTGAGCAATCTCTCTAGCCCCAGAAGCCCATTCTTTAATTCAGTATATGCTACAGGTAATGTCACATTAAATTAAAAATTAAAAAACTTCAAAATTCTGAGGTTTAAACCCAGAACAAGTTTTATTTGGCTTGTTCTTTATTTACCAACCATTTATTTTCTCAAGAGCTTGCTGTCTGGGAATGCTGTGGTTTGCATAACTTATTGCCTATTTTAAAGAATCACTTGTCTCCTCTTTCCCCCATCTCACTCTTTCACTTTTCCCTTGAAGAATCATTTGCCCATGACTGTCCTTTGGATATAATTTAAGAAATTGTAATGGTCCAATACTGGCAAAGGTTTTGGGATCTTCCAGGATGTGTCTGATGAGTTACAGCTTCTGAGAGTGAGGCGCCCATGCGACATGAGTGCTGTTTGGGTAGCACCATGAGTTAGGGTTTGGCATTACGAAGCAACAGTGCCTGTAAACATATGGCTCCTAATATGTCTTATTAGGAGTGCTGTGAAGGCCTTAGTAATGCTGTCACTTGGTTCAGATGTCTTGAAGAGAGACATCAGGGAAAGTATGGGTATGACTTTCAGTTTGGTGAGCATAAGTGTTGCACTCAGAAACATGGACTTGTAAAACTCAGGGCATCATTGACACTTGCTTTAGCTGATAAATGATGTGCTCCAACCTGTGCTTTAGAAGATGGTCCTGGCAGAATTTAGAGATTGTATTACGTGTAGCCAGGCAGTGGTGGTGCACGCCTTTAATCCCAGCACTCGGGAGGCAGAGGCAGGTGAATCTCTGTGAGTTCGGGGCCAGCCTGGTCTACAAGAACTAGTTCCAAGACAGGTTCCAAAGCTACAGAGAAACCCTGTCTCGAAAAAAGAAATTGTATTAGATATTATAGATTGCAGACAGAGGGCTGAACACAGATGGCTATTTTTGTGGTCTAGGTAGGTTGCTATGGGCTCTGAATCACCAGTTATGACATGCTCCATAGGTAGATGCAGTGAGGATGAGGAGCAGATGCAGTGAGGATGAGGAGCAGGTGTATTGAGGATGAGGAGCAGATGCAGTGAGGATGAGGAGCAGATGCAGTGAGGATGAGGAGCAGATGCAGTGAGGATGAGGAGCAGATGCAGTGAGGATGAGGAGCAGATGCAGTGAGGATGAGGAGCAGATGCAGTGAGGATGAGGAGCAGATGCAGTGAGGATGAGGAGCAGGTGTAGTGAGGATGAGGAACAGGTGCAGTGAAGATGAAGAGAATATCTTTTTTAGCTTAATGATTTGTGAGTACAGTAGAGATGGGATGTCCACTCTGTGCAGCAAAAGATATAAAGGATACTGTTGATGGACTCAAGGGCCCATCAATAGGTGATTAAAGAGAGAAAAAAAGAGTCAAAGCAGGAGAGAGAACAGAAGTGGAAGCTCGAGAGACCACCCTCTCCAATAAAGCTATAATTTAAACACATAACATTTTAGGTCACCTAGCAGCTTTGCTAGAACAAAATTTTATTTAATGCTGTATTTTTCATAAAATGTCGAAATACTAATATATTATAATAAAAGAATAATTAGTCTGAATTGTGTTGTGTTATTTGTTGTTTGTATGCTTGTGCGTGTGTATGTGCGTGTGTGTTTGTTTTAGGGCACACTGCCACAGCACACATAGCGAGGTCTCAAGACACCTTGTGGGAGTTGGTTCTCTCCTTCCACTGTGACATTCCTGTTGTTTGAACTTAGGTTCTCATGTTTGTTGGCAGGTTCCTCTACCCTCCGAACCATTTTGCCAACTCAGAATAAAGAATTATTAATGAAATATTTTAGGTTTTTTTTAGTAATACTGCCTGAAAAACTGGTATGTATTTGTACTAAGCACACTGGAAGTGCGGAGTCTCTTGTGTCTCATGGTAATTGTTTCCACAGTTTATATGTAAGAAGCCATTTTTAAAAGTCATCTACTATACATGTAAAATGTTGCAGCTGGGTAGTTTAAAGCAGTCAGAGTGCTGCCAGTTTCACGGGATTAAGTTGCAGCTTAAAGCATGCAGGCTCTTGGGTGAAAAGAGTAACATTATCCTAAAATCTACCCCTGAAATAGAATGTCTTACTAGTTCTATTAACTTTTTCTTGTTTTAAGTATTAGTAAGCTGAAGTATATTTTAAGATAAATGCAAAGTTTTTAAAAACAAATTGCATTTTAAAGACTTGTAGCTCCTTCAATATGTATAACATCACAAATATAGGTTTGTTCTGGTGATTTAAAAGTGTATGCATTCAGTTTTGTTCACTGTTGTTTTAGCCAACCTCCAGATTATTTTGAGTTTCCACTAATGTTATATCCAACTCCATTGACCTAAATTAGAATGATGGAAGAGATAAATAAAACCATCACTTCAAAGAACTGTAGGAAGCAGAGACATCAGGGAACCCCAGCCCTCTTGTGCCCCACCTCCACTGCAGAGTGAGGAAGATGGGTCTGCTTCACGGTAGGTTTCTTACTAAGCACCAAAGTGATCAACTTCAGGATAATGAACTCTGGGTGCCTTTTTGATGCCCTTGGCTCTGAGAGAGGAGCTGTATTTGATAGATAGAAGCCATGGGAGATAAATGGAGACGTACAACGTGCCACAGGGAGACAGATCAATAGTGGGGTGAGAAAGAAACTCCAGCTCCCTTAAATCCACAGCCTCTCTCCTCAGACAGCAAGCCTAAAGAAATAAATAGAGGTTCCATAATTATTCTGAAGATTGTGTGTTTTAAATCTTATGGGTAATTATCACAGCTAAAAATTACACATTACAATAATCAAACTAGTAAATTACCTGGAATTGCTTGCTCAGTGAATATCTTTTGGCAACCGAAATTTGTACATAAAATGACTATTCATGAGAGCTATTTATAATGGAGTGCTTGTTAGCACTGGCTGCTGTGAAGACTTTACTGATTTCTCTAATTGAATTTCCATCAACACTGCAGCTTTCCATGTTACCTGCCTCAGTCAAGGAGTCACCCATTCTCAAATAAAACGGTGCATATTTAATGGTGAAGTGACATTATATCAAAACCCATGTGTACACGTATCTGTATAGGCACAGGATTAACTTCTTTTTTAGTGTTCTTGCAAACTTAATTTTCCACATTACTGCATGGTATGTTTCTCGGCTGCAGTGGTAAATGTCTGAGTTGCTTCCATGTGGTTACATCCTGGGATACCTAGACGACCAGTTTTGCATCTTCTATCCTCCCCAAACAGGGGCACACCAATGACTTTTGTTAGTGATGTCTTTAGGTTTTAATTTTTTTTTAAATCATAGTTTGGTCTTGGCTATGAGTCCCTTGGATTCCCTCTGGGACATTCATTAAATTTAGCATTCATGTCTGTGCCTTTAATTTGGCACTTGGCACTTATGCAGCTATGATTTACATTTCAGTGGGTTGCCCAGAAGAAGAGGCCAGTGCTTAACCCCTTTTGATTCAGATAATTTAAGAGGCTGGTAGAGACTATGGGAATTTTTCTATCAGAAAGATAGGCATGAGTAATTTAGCCTAAGGTCAAGGAGGAATTTTAAAATCAAGAAGCAAAGAGTGGACTGTTTGGACTGGGTATGAGCAGGGCTGGGAAGACACCCCTTTCAGACTGCAGAGACTGGGGCCTGCCAATGAAGATCAGAGGAGACTCACCTCAGGTGTGATGTGGTCTGAAGTGACTGTGCCAGTGTCTCTGAGTATTTCAGACTCATGTCACATTAGTGCCATGCTTATAAGTCACTCTCAAAGATCATTAAGGAACTGTCTGACTCTTCTGCCAGCTTTTCGAATTCTATTCCTCATTCTGGGTTGCCTTGTCAGCGTTTGGGATGAGGGGAGGTGCCTAGTCTTCCTGCAACTTGATATGCCCTGTTTGGTTGGTATCCATGAGGAGACCTGCTCCATTCTGAATGGAAACCAAGGGGGAGTGGATGGGGGTGGAGGAGCAAAAGGGAGGTGGGGGAGGGACTGGGTAGAGAGGAGAAAGGAGAAACTGCAGTTGTTATCTAAAAATTAATAATAATAAACACGTAAATAGTAAATAAAAATATTGAGGTAGTTCAGCTATTTTTGATGGATTGTTCTTTATTTCTTTCTGAAATCAATACAGTTTCACACATACACACAAAGCACCTTCCTCCTTTTTCCCCAGTATCCCTTGGATCTTTGAGAATCTTTCCTATTTCGGGTTCCAGGTGGCTGTTTTTGGAGGTGGCGTTCTGGGCATGACCCTATTTCTGAGGCATGTGGTTGAGTAAATGCTGTCTCCAGCCCGTAACTCTGCAGCCAAGAAGTTTTACCAGCAGTTTCTCATTCTGCTGTTGTTTGAGACAGGTGAGGTCAGAGTGAGGGTGCTTTTGACAAAACTGCTGACAGATTAGCTGTGGAGTGTTAAGGTGGGCAGCGGGAAGAGCAAGCATTTTGTGAGACCCCCTCTCCCCCAAGCTGGTCTCTGTACCACACAGAGGCAGCCATCTCAACGGAATGCAGTGGTCTGGCCAAGCACTCAGAGTTCTTCCTAAAATGAAAGTGGGAATCTTTCAGCCCTTTCTTAATGCTCAGTGCATACTTAAAAGGCTCGCTGACTAATTTGACTAGCCATTTGTTAGACGATTACTCATTTTAACCTTTGGATTCTTTATATTTTAAGTAGCTGGACATATTTAAACTAGTCCTTAATACAATGACATATTAAAAAAATGATAAGCTTTTCTCGTTAAAATTTCTGTCTTCCACCACTTTTGTAAGTGTGGTCCTTAACGTGGCTATTAACTGTTGTTTTAGTGTCTTATACCTGTATTTTCCAGCTATTAAAATTATAGACCATTTTTCTGTTTATGATAGTTGCTGCTTCCTTTTATACTGTTTTCTCAAGTGCTCTAAAGGTTTATTAATAAGCCAATAGTTCTGCCTCAAAGAAAGGGCTAATCTTCTCTTTTTTTTAACCAGCCCAAGTCATGAATATTTACAAAGTAGTTGTGTGTATATATATGGGTGTATTTATCAGCTAAATATTTAAGAAATGTGTTTAAGGCCTCCGCCAGGATTTTTTGTTATTTTCAAATTAATTATACGTATATATTTTGTCTACATGTGTGTATGTGCATCCCCTTTGTGCTTGGTGCTGAAGTAGAACAAAGGAGGGCAACTGGTCCTCCGGAACGGGAGTGACAGATGGTTGTGACTAGCCATGTTAGTGCTGGGAACCAAACCTGTGTCCTTTGCAAGAGCAGCAAATACTCTTAACCACTAAACCAACTCTCCCCACTTAGGGTTTTATTTTTAATTTGCTGATGTAATATTCTTTCTCTCAATCTTTAAAATTATTATATAAACTTAATGGATCAAAAATAACTTTTGAACAAAAATGTCTTTGAATATTTTGTTCTTGAATTAGATCTCTTAAATTGTTGAATTTATTCACTCAGCTTATTTAGTGTCATCATTTACTAACGTGTACTTTTATTTCTTTTTAGTTTCTTTTCTTTACTTGTCTGCTTTTATGAAGGTATCCTACTGTGTTTTCTTAGTAAGGACTGTCAGTGACTGGACCCAGCATTAGCAGTAACCTTGACTATTGCTTGGCTAACAAATTGGAGGTGGTCGTCTTTTGTGTTTTTTCTTTTTAGACTTTTTTTAAAAAATACAATTCTGGTTGGATTTTTGTTTTGTTGTAAAAATTCTGAAATAACTTTTTCTGCAAAACTTCTCAGTTTTGACAGTGGTTCCCAGTCATGATGAGATCAAGGGATAGAGGAGTATTTAATGCCACACCAGAATCTTGGTGCCTCCTGAGGTTTCCGGCCACCAGATACTAGACTAGGTCTTCTTACCACTAAGCATTTCTCAGCCCCTCAGGGGATACCTTTGTCTCATCCACCTTGAGGTCCCTGAGTGTCAGAGGTTACCTGGAGACCTCTTCAGTGGTCTCGAAACTTGGCTCCATGTTGGGATTCCCTGGGAAGTTTACACAACCTTGATACTTGAGACCATTCCATAGAGACTTTTACTCATGTAGTGCAGGATTTTGCTAATGTCTGAAGCTGTGTAAAATTTATTGGTGATTCTATCATGCCAGTATGATTTAAGACTATTGTTACCATGTTCTTTGTACCAGATAAGGAATCTGAGGCCCGATCAAAGAGATTAAGTGATATGCCCCAGACCCACACAACACAGACTCTAATCTTTAGACTGCTTCTTAAGTTTTTTTGTGTAAGAACACTTAAATTTTTTGAAAATAAAAAGTATGTGCTTTGCTATTTCTGAGGGACACACGAAATTGTAGTACTTCTTGGCTTCATCCAGGAACATGAGAAGTGTTATTTTTATCTATTTTAACACAGGAAATGAAACATGAAAGTTCACAGTAAAAAATATAGTCTTAACCTTAGATATGAAATGCAGGAAATTAGGAGGTAGATTTAGAAACAGTCGTGTGTTCTCAATTTGCCCACATTGTCCGAAAGAAAATCAAGCAAAGGAATAAGGCAACTGAGATTATGTTAAGCCAGATAGGCATGCTAGTAATTTCATACTAGGACTACAGTGTTCATGTTATAACGTGAGTCATTCTTTGGGACGAAGATCTATATTCCCATGATCAGGGTTACTGCTGCAGCACAGATAACAGACCGAGCTCGTATTGGTAACATAATTGCAAGGTAGAAACTAGACTGGCATTTTAGTAATGAGAGTTTTCAGAGTTATGAAAGGGGAAACAATTGAGAAAGTAGTGTAGAGTAATAGCCCCATATATCTAGAAACAGATATGTTTTGGGTATTAAGTGAGAAGAAGGGCACATCGTGCTTTTATCTTTTCTGTCCATAACTCATTACTTACCAAAGACACAGGTACTCAACAACCCTTATTATAGTTTTGCCCAGTATCACTCACACCGCCTGTAACTTCCCTTACATGTTAGACTTGTTATCTTTCACAGACAGAAAGTTACCATCCCCATTGACAGTGGCTGTAATGAGGAAGTATTTACTGAATGCTGTACCTAGAGTGTGCACTGTAGACCATCAGAGCTGAAGACGATACCGAGGAACTTGCCGGACAAGCGTACTGTCAGTCCCACCCAAGAGTTACCGAGTCATAAACACAACACTAAGGAGATTTTCTGGAGACCTCCGTGATTTCTGGTGTTCACTTGCATGAGAGGAAGATCATCATATGGTTTTTGTTGTCTGAAAACCTAAAATAAGAACAAAATGGTAGAGATATATCATGTATGCTAGACACTGCCCAGGAGCCTTTACAGCCATTTCTTCCATTGGGACAGCTCGCTCTAACTGTACAGTGGATCTCGTTGCTCTCAAGAGTTCTTTGTTTTACTGACTCTAGACTGACGAAGTGGTTCCTGTGTTCTCTGGTGCTTAGCTCTGGGGGATGGCGCTGAGTGGCCTCACTCTTTGTCTGCAGCTTCTCTCCGTGTGTCTCTTCCCTCAATAAGTATACCTGAGCGTGTTCACATGATGGCAGAGGGTTTCCTGGCAGCAGAGGAGACCTGTCACTATACAGCACTATCGCTATACAGCACTATCACTATACAGCACTATCACTATACAGCACTATTGCTATACAGCACTATCACTATACAGCACTATCGCTATACAGCACTATCACTATACAGCACTATTGCTATGCAGCACTATCACTATACAGCACTATCGCTATACAGCACTATCACTATACAGCACTATTGCTATGCAGCACTATCACTATACAGCACTATCGCTATATAGCACTAACAACACTATCGCTATACAGCACTATCACAATACAGCACTATACAGCACTATCACTATACAGCACTATCACTATACAGCGCTATCACTATACAGCACTATCACTATACAGCACTATCACTATACAGCACTTTTGCAATCTCTACTTCTGTTAAAATTGCTCTCTGTGCTCTCTGGCCTAAGCAAGTCACCTGGTAACGCCTTGATTCAAGGTTAGAGCAGTGGTCTTTATCTGTATACAGAAGAAGAAAAAAGCAAAGGAGTTAGTACCTATAAGCAAGGGAGGAACTTGTCCCTACTCTGAATTAGTCCATACGTATTTGTAGATGGATTACAACTTGATATCCATCACTGACTAGTAATGGCCTAAAGAACAAGGTGGGTAGTTTTGAGAGTTCAAAGTCTCTGTGGTGAGATGCCACACCCCCCTGCACCCACGCCACACACGCACATAGCATGGAAGTAGTAAGGGGCTGAAACCTCCAACGACAGCTTCTCATTGGAAATCATGTTTGCATAAACTTTTGTCACTGAAAATGAGCAGTAAAAGGGGGAAATGTTTTAAAAGAGGAAGTCTCCTTAACCTCAATCTTAACATCTGGTTCTGACTACAGATGGGAGAGGAAAAACAGTCTTAAATCTCCATTTATCCTGCTCTTATCCCAAACAGTTTGATCTCTGTTTTTATTGTGGTTTGTGGGTCAAATATTTCTGTTAATAGTTGGTTAACTGGAGATCAGGAATTTGTAGAAATTCCTTATGGCTTTCTGACCAGTTACAATGCCCACACCAACATTTCAAATTTCTGCCTAGGGTTAGATTTAGCCATTCTTTCATGAAACCCAAAGGCAATAAACAATTATTGAATCCCATATGTTTCTGTGTTTCAGAGATAAAACAAAACAAGACACCCAGAAGCTGCTCATTCATCTACGGGCTGGATTTTATTACTTTGCTTTAAAATTGTTGCCTATTTAATTTTGCTTAAGTAATAAATCCATACGAGCAGAATTTAGAGTGATACAATATCCATGTGACTATAAAGGATTCTTTGTTTTGAAAAACATTAAATAGCGTTTATATCTCTAGTCAATGAAAGTAAACTTTGAAGTATTCTCTCTCTCTTTCTCTCTCTCTCTCTCATTAGAAAACAGGTACTTTGTGATTCACTGAGGCTGTACTGAACTAGCAGGCTTCTTCTGAAGGGTGAATGCATGCCCACTGAAAATTGGAGTGAGTAGGGTCGGTTCTGTATCTGGCGCCCAAGCGAGATCAGGGATTAACTGCAGCTGCTGTCATCCCAATGCATATGCACAGGAAAATCTCCTTTCTCATCAGCCTTGCAAGACTCATGACAGCAGAGCGAACCCATTCATGCATGAACAGAAATTGGGGATGTCTATGCAAGAGAAATTTGTACTGATAAAATCAGGTGTTGCTAATGTCAGAATCGCATTAAAACTTGAACTACAAGGTTAAATTAGATATATTTACACATGCACATCATACATTTGACAGTATTTTTATGGAAATTCTAAATTTTTATTGAAATCAGACTCTATAATTTATAATCTGGTAGTTGAATTTCTCAAAGGGAGGAAGATGAATTAAGAAAATAACTCAAAGTATTAAGGTAGTCTTCACTAAAATGAAAGAAAAACAGCAACACAGTGAACCAGCCTTCTTTGTGATAACAGCCTCGGTTCATGGCCTTTGTTGGGTGTAAGCTTCCTTTCTCTTGAGCTCTGGGTAGGAAGAATAATGGACCAGTGGACAGTAAGGAAGAGCATCTTAATTCTCACCTGAATTAAGGATGGAGCCTTCAAGGAACCTATTCATTTCTTACCCTGTGAAAGGAGAAAATAGATCTGTCTCTTTGTTTTGCCCCACCCCTTTCTGAGATTATTTTGCTGAGTTTACATTGTGAGATCTGTTCCTTACAACTACATATTATTGGTTTCAGTTTGTTCGCTTTTTTTACTATGTAGCATTCTACTTTGTGAATAGTTCATAGTTTGCTGTTGATGGACATTTGTGTTAAGTAGTGTCATAAATATTCTTGTAAATATTTTGGTGAGCATATATATATATGCATATATATTTCTGGTGGATATATATCTCTGAGTAAGATTGTTAGTTTGTAGGATATTCATTCACATGGACATGTACATACATATACATACGCATGTATTTTAAATATATCTTCACACACACACACTTTGCCTGCCCTTAACAATCTGAGCATTTAAAAATGAGCTGTGGCTTTTTAATTGGGTAGCCCACAAGAAGGTATTGCCCAGTGTCAAGACCCAGTGCTCGCATGTGTTGACTTTAGTGCAGCTGGCAGGTCATCTAGTCACTTCTGATCTCCAGCTGCTCAGGGCATTGTCTGGGCACAGCACATCGGACTTCCTAACTGTGCGCCTGTACGGAAAGTAGAAACAACGTATTTCTGAGGTTCCGGAAATCTGTCTGCAACTTTGCAATCAGAAATGTCCTGACAGAAGATTACAGAAGAATTTGTTTGTAAATATCTGCTACCTCAGAAGGAACGCAACTGCCCAACAAGGTTGATTTGTGGGCATGCCACATGTATGGCTATGCAGACATCTGTTGGGGGTTTTCAGTTAGCATGTCTGACTTCTGACAAGAAGTTCATTAACACGGCACCCTGTAACAATGATGATCATCCCACTAACGTTGCTAGAAATTTAACAGATAAAATTAACTGAAAGCAATGAAGTCAGTAAATTCAAATAGTTTGACGATTTACAATTTAATCTCTCCAAATGTGTGTGTGTGTGTTTGTGTAAATGTCTAGTGAATTAGATGGGAGCTTTAAGTCTCATTCTCAGTTGTGGTTTTTTCACCACCCCCTCTCATCATGACCTTTTCTAACTCCTTTTTTTTTTTTTTTCCTTTTCTAACTCTTAACAGATCAGTTTCCAAATTGAAAAGTCCTGAGCTGCTCTTTCACAGGGAGATATTGACCGGTTGTTATCAGGGTTTACTTAATACTTTGGTATTTTTCTTTCATCTCTTCTCAAAGCTTGTGGCATGTACCTAAGTGAATTCTGTGGCTGTGATTCCAGGTGGAACTCTGCTTGACTCATCACATCAGTCCCCCAGGGTCTCTCTGCCTGGATTGGAGGGTAGAACACATCTTGAGTCTTCTGCGATATATTCTTTTCTCCAAGATCTTGTGGTCAGTTCTTGCAATATGAGAACAGTATGTAGTGACAAACAGATTATAGATTTAATGTTAATGCATTTATTAGTGAAATAAATTAGACTCTGTGTCCTGTTCTCTTGTTTTTGTTGTTGAAACTTGGAGAGTTCTCTAAATAAAAGCATCTGGACCTAGTGCTTTATAGAGCCTGGACTTCATCAGTTGTTTTGTATTGAAAGCCATGCTTCTCTGCAAGGCAAATTGGCAGTCTTGGTTAATTTTACCCTTGATTTATTGCTTTAAGATAGCTCTGCCAAGAGTGTCTTCCTGCGTTTCACTTTCTGTCTCTTAGCTGCTAGAGTGGACTGGCACCTTCTTAGGATTGCATGGCAGCTGGTTTCAAACTCTGTTACTCTCTTGCTTCCTTTGGCCAAGTGGTATTGTGGGTCCCTCACCCCATTATAGGCTGCACTAAATTCTTTGTCTCTGACTTGTTGTTCTCAGAACAAAGTGAGCTTGCAGAGCTTGATTGACTCTTCCCAGGAACATTTATTTGAAGGGGTAGCAGGGATTCCCTCTCTGATTTCTCTTTAATTGTTAAGTTAGAAGGAGATATATAGCAGTGGGAACAGTCAAGTGTGATGATTTTCATATATTGCTGGCACATAGAACCTGTCTTCCTTCCTTGCTGATGTTAAGGTTAGGCACTTGCACTTAAGCACCTGAAAGGTTAATGGAGAGTAAGGAAGATTATTGAGAATTTGTTCCTTTCTCAGAATAGCTGTAGGTGAGTTACATGAACCCCAGACCAGGAATGTATGTTCTCTGCCAGTAGGAAGGAAGCAAGGAGTCCCCAGTCCTTTCTCTGTCATTCCACAATGTGTTATTCCATCATAAGGCTTAGATTTATCAACCAGCAGAGACATACAGGATTAAACTGGGGTGTGGTAATTTGGGGTTCATCCATCTGATGCTGGTATTTACAAAAGTAAAAAGTACAGACTGTCCCAGGACAAAGCCTTCAAGTACTATGGTGAGTCTCTCGGGTGACTGATTGAGCAAGAGGGATGACAAATGAAAGTCCCGTAAGCCTTGCACTTGAAGTCCAAGTTGAAAGAAACCAACACACTGTAGAACAATAATGTTTCCTCCCACTGGTGATGTGAGCAGGCTCCTGGCACACTGGCAGTGTCACCAAGGGCGATAGCTGTAGAGCGTGGAACAACCAAATGAAGTTTCTCACAGATCTTTAAGCAGAGGCTTAGACCCAAGGCTGCTTTATATGCTGTCTTACAAGAAAAATGATAGAAAATGAAAGATTTAAATTTTTTGAATTTGTTTGGCTTCCTGTTTAACCAGTGATTTTTCAGGTGTCAGACTTACACAGGAACCACCTTACATTATTAAATGCATGTTTTAGTCTAGCGGTTTTGAGGTGGAGCCTTAGAATCTGAATGTTTAAAACTCTGAGCTGCTGTTTTTACTGCTGGCCTGATAATCAAATGTTGAGTAGCATTGATAGACATTTATGTAATATCCATACTGTCAGACTTTAGTTTCTCTTCTTTCTGCTTCTATGTTAAATGTATTTTGATCTCCATGCTTAGGAGTAGTTGTAATTTTGGAAGAACAGTGATGAAGATTGGGACTGATGAGGACATATTATATGCGACAAGCACCGTGCAAGTCCGTTCTAGGTAGAAGCCAAGCCAACCTGGTTACACTCTGGTGTTTCCAGGTCCATGCAATATTATACTTCCATGCGAGAAACTGAACACTTGTCTACAGAACGATGCTTTGTGCTATGTTTTGACACAGGGGTTATATCTAGGAGCCACAAAACTTTTAATGGAAAACTACCATCTGTCCATTTGTAAAGAACAAACAGTAGTGCATCCCACAGAATCAGGTTGGGTGTGCTCTTGAGAGCTTGGAAGACTTTCCCTGGCCAGGGATTATCCAAGGGCATGTTAGATGATGGCGTGGTGTGTGATTGACTGCCCATGTTTGTTTGGATTTGGTTGTGTTCAGCTGACAATTCTATTTTCACTCGTGAAGGAAAGGATTTCTTCACCACACTAGATATTTGTCTGGTGACTCATATCTGGAAGTGAGAGAATTGCTGTGGTATCTGAACTGGAGACACATCTTTTCAGAAGTGTGTCTGCCGTATTATCTCAGGCTGTTTCAGATGGTAATTCTCCAGGGGCCAAGAGTCTTCCAAGGCAGAACACCTTCTCTGAAGTCCTAACCTACTGCTGTGTGCCTCTCCATGTGTTACTGTTTTCACTTGCCTGCTTTATTAGTTTGTTAAATAGAGTGTGTTCTAGCAGGCACATAGAGGGTTTGTTTGTTTTGTTTTTTGTTTTTTCCTCAAAATCCATTTATAATCTAAAGCTGGAGAAAGCTTCCTCAACAAAGTTTGTAGGTGTGCATAAAGATTCAAGGATTCCTACTCACTTAGTTATACATTATGGAACATTGGGTGGGAGTGGTTTTGTTCAAGTCTCTTCTCAGCCATGTGTGCCTGGCTGCTGAAATCAGGGTAATATTTGTGGAAATTGTTCCCACTGACTCTCAGCTGACACAATGGACAAGCCTGAGTGGGGAGATGGTTTCATTTCTGTGGTGTGGTCTTACTGCCCAATCAGCCTCGTCCTGTCACTTCTGCCTGCCACCTTTTATAGTGTCACCGTCATGGTGTGGGAGTCCTTCTGTATATGTGTTTCTTTTGTTGGTCAGTAAAGAAGCTGCTTTCGGCCAATAGCTTAAGAGATTATAGTCAAGAGATTATATATATATATATATATATATATATATATATATATATAGAGAGAGAGAGAGAGAGAGAGAGAGAGAGAGAGAGAGAGAGAGAGAGAGAGAGAGAGAGAGAGAGAGAGAGAGTAGGCAGAGTCAGGGAGAAGCCATGTAGCTGCCCACCAGAGACAGACAACTCCGTTGGAGCCAACCAGAACCTTGTCAGTAAGTCACAACACTTGGTGATACACAGATTAATAGAAATGGGTTAATTTAAGATACAAGAGTTATCCAGAAATACACTTAAGCTATTGGCCAAACAGTGTTGCAATTAATATAGTTTCTATGTGGTTATCTCGAGTCTGAGCGGCCGGAACGAACGAGTAGCCTCTGCTAACACTGCCACCTACACCCACATGCTTTCTTCAGCTAAACTGGTAACTTGCCTTTGTCTTGTTCTTCCTGTGTTCTGTCCCTCTTAGCCCTGTCCAAGAGGGCTTGAGAGTGGAGCAGTCTCTCCTGACCCTACTCTCCTGGGGTCCAGAAGCCACCTGAAGGGCTGCCCTTTGAGTCAGAGTGGCCAGTTTTGCTCCCTTGGTAGTCACTAGACTGTAGACCAATCAGCAAGGAATTCACTAACTTTCCCTCCATGACCATGGTGTAGACCAGTGACAGGATGCAGCAAGTTCTCAATGCATATCTATTGAGTGAATAAATGTATCTAAGATCATGGCATTCCGTGTACATTGATTACAGTTTCTATGCATATCACACCATTCTGACAGGGAGCTGACTTTTTTCGTAAGGTAAATTTAACATAAAGAAGCCTGTGTTGAGTAAGAGGTGCAGTGAATTAAAAGATTAAAAATGGTTGTGTTACCCCTAATCTTTGTGAATTATTTGTAGCCTCACCCTTCTCTTTTAGTATTGAATTTCATAATAAATAGCTAAGTGCAACATACCTACCCAAGAACTACATTTTCTTAATAAATTGGTATGCAGTCTTCTTATCTTCCTAAGGTTTGACTGAAAACATTAAAATTCATTTGTTTTTCAAATACAGTGATTTCTTGTTTCTGTTACATTTTAAATGACTGGTATCTCCAGTGGAGAAGTAGTGGTTGATTTCGTTGCTGTGGGTATGAATTAAATACAGGAAGTCTTGAGCCATAGCCAAACATCTATTGAGTAATTGTCTTACTAAAGTCATCCCCATGGGTAGATAGGAACAGTGGTCTGGTTAGCAGCATTGTTAACTGTCTTTTTGAAATTGTTGCTGTATAATTTGGGCATAGTGGAGATCCAAAGGGATATGCTTTGCAAAGTGTGTCTTCAGTGTTGTTAAGCCAAGGATTATTAATAGTGCTTGACTTTTAGACTGAGACCCCTTTAGACTTAGTGAATATACCTAGACAGGCCAGCATCTAGGCTGATTTCTTATCTAGACATATGTCAAATATGGTTATGTTAATTTGTCTTCAGGAGACACAGATTTAAATGGCAGCTCAATTAAAAACTGCTGTAAGGTCTATAAACATTTCATGTCTCTGCTTTCCTTTCAGTGAATGTCAGAAGGTTCTTTGGCTTTGCTTGAGTACTTGAGACTTGTACAAATAAGTGCATTGTTTTGTCAGTATAAGTCAGTGCATTGGCTTAGCAATATTCTCATGGGTGCTTAAGTAAATATGTTTTGGAAATGAATGCACAAGTCCCTTCTGGTTCAAATTTGGATAGACTGCCTTCCAATCACGGTACTCCAGATTTCCTTACTAACCTCTTTTGGTTGGTTGTTGGTAATATCAGAAAATAGAGAAATGTAACATTTATGATTTCCAATGAAATAATATTTTTTTCAATAAGAACAAAATGATGAAAATAATGTGCTTGGTACCTTACCTGTAGGATGTTACTTCTCTTTTATTGAGAGGAGAGGGCCTGTCTTTTCAGTTGCTGCTAATGACTTTGGTGACACAATCATCCCTCTTTGTTTTCAGAGTCATTCCCTGTGATGTTGGTTACTCATAGCCCACTATAACCTGAAAATATTAAATGCAACATTCTCAAGAGAAACACATTTTCAGTTGGCTTTCTGAGTAGCATGGTAAACATCTTGCGTTGTTCTCCCCGATCCCATTCAGAACATACCTCATGCTCACATGCAAGGTGTTCATGCTGCTGGCCCTGTAGTTATTTACGAGTTGCTCCAGTTGTCAGATCAACCATTATGCGTTATAGTCTTTGGCACTGTTATTTTACTTTAAGAGTGACCTTAAAGTCAGAGTGGTAATAATTAAAAATTCAAATATGGAAAGAGACAATGTAAAGGGCTTCCCCTAACTGAAAAGGTAAAAGATATTGACAAAAGAAAAGAGAGTATATATAAGGATCCATACTATTTGTAGCTTTAGGCATCCATGGAGAGTTCTGGGGCTGTACCCTGGGGCTGTACCCTTCTAAATTAGGAAGGACTTCAGTAGCTCTGGTCAGCATAGGTGGACCATGAGTAATCTGAAATTCACAGCCCTCAATGCTGTAAAATCAGAACAACTATGAGTGCTAATATCATGTCATCCATGGGAAATTCCCCACGTTGTAAATATTTAAAATATGTAAGCTTATCTGTAAGTTATATGCAATGTGGTCCTGGGCTTGATTCCCTAGGTGCCTGACTATATACATGGTAATTTTTCACACACACCCATCCCCAATTGCAGATCTAAAACACTTCTGGTCCTAAGCATCACGAGCTAGAGATGCTATAGTATCATCAGTGAATATCCAATGCTGCTGTGAATCCGCTCCCGAAACCAGTCATACAACACTGTTTATAAACCATTCCAAACTCAGTGGTGTGGTTTATTGTCAGCTATGTGCAGATTACTTTGTGGATTTGATGATTCTTCTTCATGTCATGCTTGTTGGGGCACTCGTTCAGCTGGAAGATCCACTGGTGAGCCATGTGTACCATGCAATGCTGCCTTGCTGTCTGGGGCCTGGGGGGGGGCATTTCTACATGCTTACTGTGTGGTCCTCACAGCAAAGCCCCACATCCAGGAGCACTTACTTGCAAAGAGAGAGGCAGAACTTTGGGTCTCCTAAGACCCTCTCTCACTGTGTTTTCTCTAACATTGTAGGGTGCCATTCTGTCACTTCCTGTTGACCAAAGGCGGCATAATCTGTTCCATACAGAAAGGGAGGGAAACGGTTTGCATCTCATGATGAAACGAATGACAAAATAATCTTTGTTCATCTCTAACCTCCACAGATCTTCTGAGTTAAGTCCTGCTACAAAGTGTATGCAAACGACGAGGAAATGTAGGTTTAGAGTTTAGAGCGGATACGACAGTGCCCTGGAATATACGGTTGCTAAGTGGTTTACTTAATGCTAGGTGTGATTCTGCTGCCCTGCACAGAGGTTTAACCACTGTGGTGTGCTGGGTCTCTTGCAGAGGCTCTTTACGTATATGTTCGTGTCCATGCCACAGCAGGTACCTGAGGGTAGTTTGATTGACTTGAGGAACAAACCCGTTTGCAGTAAGAATGGAGATGTAGTATATTTGGATCACGTTGGCAAGTGGCTGTCATGTGCTTACTGTGCTTAGTCAAGTGGGCATCCATATCTGGATATTTCTGAATTGTTGTAAAAAGTGAGTGGAGTATCAGGTGCCCTGCCCTCACTAGGTACAGCACATATGTCCTTACCAAGAACAAATAGAGCCCTTGAAGCCATCTGTTCCCAGTGGGCATACTCTAGTCTGCCACAGTCTATAGTTTTCATATGGTTCCACCTTTTTAGTGTTTACTATTCATTAACATGAAACACAGTGATTTTAAATTGGCCCCTTTTTCCAGTTTTGTGGTTTTCATTGGTTTGAGAGTAGACATTATTTAAGGATTTTCTTTTGCTGAAAGGGAAAAAGAGAAGAGAAAGGTCAGAGATGGCAATGGTCGTAGAGAACAAAGTAAAAATGAAGGCCTTGAGATGAGCTAATGACAGTTTTTGTGCTTACTTTAATTTCAGTTTTCTGTGCTGGCTTGCAGGCGTCCTGGTTGGAGGACTCCTGTCTGTCCTCCAGGTGTGCTGGGGAGAGTCTGAGCTGAAAACACGCCACAGCATCCTACGTTCACCTTGGTAGCACTTGTTCGGTGCAGTCACGAGTTTGCTGTTGACCCAGGGGCTCTACAGTGTAGAGTCCTCTAGTAGCCTCCTGCTCGCCACAATGCTGACCACCCCATACATGTTGTGGAGCCTTTGAATATGTCTTCCATATTCATCTCACAGGTGTTTTTGAAGACTAGAATACACAACTACCAGCACTGTGCTGTGCACACTGTGTGTCCCAGTTTAGACTGGTGTTTCTCTTACTGGCCATGTTACTTGAGACACAGATTCCACATATTCAAGGATTGGTCATACCATTCAGTTAGGAGAAATTACACCCGCGTGTCCTCCATGTTTAGGAAAGTGTGTCCATTGTCCAGAGGAGCTTCATGCCTAAGAAATGTTTTCACGAGATGTCTTTGCCCTTTTATTTTTCCCCTGGAAGAAGGATAACTGGGCAGTACACCCTCATAGCATTTCTCTGTGATAACACTTCTTGAACTTTTATCATATTATACATCTTATAAATGGAGAACTGTGGCCAGTGGTTTCATCTGATTTCATGTAGCTATATCTTGTTTGTTAATGTATGTTACAGTGCATTGTGATCTACTAATTTGCTCAACTTTGTAAAGTCAGGGGCTTTCTCTAAAGTTGCTAGAAGTATTTTGAGTTGAACTTTTTAGAGCCTGGTTTAAAAGTAAGAGATAAGGCTATCAAAGAGAGATTTAAGGACCCATTCTTTTTTGAGCAATTTTTAGCTATGGACTCAAGTATTTATCCATTATATTTCATGTTTTTTTTTTTATTTTAAGAGTCTGAATGTAAGAAACCTTCTTTGGAAGTAAGGATTTAGAAAAAATATATATCTGGGATTTGTGATAACTTTAGAGCGGAGAGGTGAATGCAGCCCTTTGTAAGAATTTGTTAGCCAGCGTACTCTGGGGTGTGGTGAGTGAGGCAGAAAAGCCTTTTGATTATGAAAACCAAAACAGGTGTTGCCAGTGGTGCGCTTTGGATGATGGAGCATGTGCGGGTCTGAGAATCTTTTCGTTCTTCTACAAGCACATCTCATCCTAGTCTGAGGGGGAGAAAGTAAGAAAGAAAGAAAAAAGGTTTTCAGTGATGATTTTGTTCCTTGTTGAAAATAAGAAAATTTAAAGAATACAAAGAAATATACAAACCAGCTCTAGTGAATCTGCTCCCCAGAGATTGCTTCTGCCAAGGTTGTCTTATGTCCTATGTGTTCACTCTTTATAAATTGTCTAGAATGTAATGCTGAGGTCTCTTGATGTGGTTGGACTGGACATACTGATACTTATTTGACTTTCCTCATCTCACACTTTTCCTTTGATCCCATTGTCCCCCAGTGTTAGGATGAGACATTCATATTAGATTGTGCCTACCATGAAGAGGCCTGGGAATGGTGTAATGAATTAGTACCATTTTGATTGTCATTATAGGGCAGCTGTGGTTTAGTACTTGGGGATGGCATGAAGCTCATAATATCTTCCCATTTGCAATGTTGCGGTGTCAGCAATGGAGATGAGCTGGGTCTTTCCACTTCTGTGTGTCATTTGTCATTCCAGGGGAACAATGGGGAAATGAGACAGCAGGATCTCTAAGGAAAATTTCCAGATTCCCAGATGGGAAGAAGGTTCTGAGGAACAGTTAGTGTGGTGAGGAACTTCATGTGCTTCCACAGGAAGCAGGGCAGATGTGTTCCAGTTGCTTCTCTCCCTGCAGACCGCATGTGCGAGCGGCAACACTGATTCTCTGTCTTGCCATTCGTGAAGAAAGAAAACACAATGAGAAAACATGAAAAGAAAAGATCTCTGAGCTCACAGAGAAATTTAACTTTGTTTATTTTTTCTGATTTAAATTGTAGATTTAAGCCCTGTGTTATTATAGTATTAAAGAACTTGGTAATTTTGAAAATCATTTTTTACCAAGATTTGGAGAGCGTATTGCCTTAGTATGCAGTGTTTCTAAAATGTATTGCGATGTGTCTGTCTTACTCTATGTGTATGCGGGTGTGTTTGAGTGTTTTTGTATGTGTTTGTGTGTGTGTGTGTGTGTGTGTGAGAGAGAGAGAGAGAGGGGGGGGGAAGACAG
Source organism: Ondatra zibethicus (assembly GCA_004026605.1). Taxonomy (NCBI): domain Eukaryota; kingdom Metazoa; phylum Chordata; class Mammalia; order Rodentia; family Cricetidae; genus Ondatra; species Ondatra zibethicus. Next base: position 68,225 of record PVIU01007600.1, on the reverse strand, counting down.
ACAGACCAACAATCAGACACACAGACAGAGACGCACATATAGAAAGATTATCACTTCTGTTTGTTCTTTGGCACTGTCTGTTTTGGGTGGTAGGAAATATTTTCTTATAATTTAAAATATTTTATGATCTCTTCATGGTCAAATATTTACAGGATATATGTTTATAAAGCTGTTACAAGTATAAAATTTCTTCACCAACATTAACTAATGATGTGATTAAAGTCCACTGCAATATGTGCTCACATAAAGTGACCTTCATTTTTCCTTCAGGGAAAACCATTTGGGGGAAGGTAAAATGATGGCGCTTTAACAGCCAATTAATCACAACAGGAAAAGTTGGGGAGAAGATGACTTGAGCATATTTTGATACAGAATTGGTGCAGATAAGCCAACAGAATAGGTCATATGAAGATTGTATCAGAGGCAATGCAGAAGGCCTTGATGGATGCCTTGGGGCCAACTCCAAGAAAGTGTCAAGAGAAAGACAGAAAGGTTGCTGGCCCTAGGATCAGCAGGTATTTTTAAAATACTGAACACTTATAGAGTGTATTAATTGAGTAGAAATAAAACAAAAACCATCCTTGACAGGGTCAATGACTTAAAATAAATAAATAAATAAAAACTGGTGGGCTCAAGAATGTTTTAAGGAAAAGGAAACTAAGATTTCTTTTTCTTATGTGTTTGTGGTAGGATTTATGAAGAGCCTGACTGTGTCTTACTTTTTAAGCATTTAAAATGAAAGTGGAAATAAGCAATAAAACAAATGAGCATTATTCAGATAGCTACTACACTGGAGGATTTTTTTGTATTCTGTAATAGTTGTAAAAACCAAAGATCTCTTTTCTTAAAATCTTTATTTCATTTTTATGTTGTGTGTGTGCTCATGTGCACACACGCCATGCGTACAGGGTGATGCGCGTCGATTGAGCTCAGGCTCTCAGGCTTGGCAGCTTCTTTACCTGCTAAGCCATCTCACTAGTCTGGGCTCACTATGTTTGTAAACAATTTTCCTCTCGCAGATGGTTGTTCTCACGGGGCTTCTGGGTCTAACTCTTTATTTCTACTGTATTTTTTAAAAAGTCTTTGGAGGTCTCTGATCCCTTTTAAATGTAGTGATCTACCCTCTGTGTCCTCAGTTTTCAGCCCAAGCCTGTCATGTGTTAGACATTCACAAAGATCTGTAGAACTGATGGTTGAGCGAATGTATGTGTCAGCTGCTTGCCAGTTGTTTCTGGGTATGGATTGAATACTATGATCTTTTTAAGGTGTGCACGGCTGTCAGTTGCATAGATGATATTTATATTGGAAAGGGAAGAAAAGCCATCTCAAACACTGTAAATATTGGTTTACATATTGGTTTAAATATTTAGACCCTTTGCCTCCTGTATTACTTAATCCTAAAAAAAGAAAAACCTCAATGGCACAATCCAGTATATAACCTTCCAGAATGAGGAAAACTATTCCAAAGGCTTAGTAACTTCAAACTTAGCAGCAGAGTAAGGATATGTACCTGGTAATAACAGACTGCAGACCAAACTCTGGAATGTAGGGGATTTGAATGATTAAATCACATGTGTTTGAATATCTTTGGAAATCTCCTCTATGTATATTAGTTTTGAATATAGCAGCATGATTTCAGTTTTAAGTTTTTAAGCAAGATGATCATAAAGTGTCCATTTATAGCTACTTGTTACTGACCCATCTGTTTTCCATCAGAGTCCTTACTGTCATAGCCTTTGCCGTAATGGAAACTTGTATAATGCACATGGAAGAGAGTGCTATGTAGAGATCAATGGATGTCCAGTGTGGATCTCTGGTTCAGGCTAGGAATTGAAGGGTTTTTTTTTTTAAAGTAATCTCTTTTTAAATTTTCTAATCAAATTTCATACCTAATTTGTTAATATTTTAATTAGCATACAAAATAAAATTTATTGTGGCAGTTTCCTGCTTATCATTATACTTTGTTTTCACCCCCACACTCTCTTCTGTGTCCTCCTCCCCCTCTTACTGGTCCTCTTCTGCTCCCCAAGTTAACCATCAGTCCACAGATTCCAGGAAGCTCGTTAATGTATGTTGTAATGAGGCTGCTTATTTGTTCCTGGCCGCCCAGAACTGAAATAATCACACAGAAACTGTATTATTTAAATCACTGTTTGGCCCATTAGCTCTAGCTTCTTATTGGCTAACTCTTACATGTTAATTTAACCCATCTCCATTAATCTGTGCATCACCACGAGGTCATGGCCTACCAGCAAAGTTTTAGAACATCTGTCTCCGGTGGCAGCTCCATGGCTTCTCTCTCACTCTACCTTATTTCTCCCAGCATTCACTTTAGTTTTCCCCACCTACCTAAATTCTGCCCTATCAACAAGCCAAGGTAGTTTCTTTATTCACCAATGATACTGACAGCATACAGAAGGGATGTAGGTAGGCTGAAGATGGTCCTAATACCTTTGTTACAGTCTAAGTTGTTTCTGGGCACACTCCTCACTTGTCTTGTGGCTTGAAGTAAACACAGACTCTTCAGTAGTAAACAATTGCTGGCCTTTTCTGTTTCTTTATTCTGGTACCGTGACTATAATCAAGCCACCACCAAGCTCTACTTCTAGCCTGGTATTGGACTTAAAAAAAAAATCTTTGTCAATCTCCTTAGAGGTCTTCACAACTTTTAGTATATGGACAGAAGGAGTGACTAACAATCGGTTTTATTAACTGCCAGGTCTCTTAGCAATAGACTGTTCTCAGGAGGGAGAAATGGAAGGCAAGGCTGATGTCAGCCATGTCTCCTGCTTCCTTAGGAACGAGAGTGCCCAAGGTTAGCAGTAGTTTGGAGCAGCTCTAAGCCTGTCTTGGAGGCACTGTGTCACAGATGCAGTAGACATTGCTCCTTAACTGGACGTGAGTTTCCTTCTACGTGCTTCTGTGCGTTATGTGCTGCTTTGGGTTTCTCTTAGCTTTCTTTCACCTAGTCAAGAGTTAGAAGAATGTGCTCTAGCTTTTAGATGTGAGAACTGTATTATTAATAGTTTCTGATAAAATATGATCCTCCATTTCTGCTACCCAAAGCAGCACATTCTCATGAAGTTTGGACTTTACTAATTAAATGTCTTTTAAAGTTTTTGACTAATTCTGGCTTTTTATTTCTTCCTTGATTTATGACAGCTATTTCTCCCATGGAGCAAGCCAGCAACGTGCAATCTCACTAGATTATATGCTTTGTGCATCTTTCATGTTCAGTGTTTGCCACCAATTAAAAATTGATTTTATTAATTCATTTTCAACATTAATTCATCAAGTCATAGTGGCCATGATTAGGGCATACCATCACCCTTCATATGTTTTATTGTAAAACTCTATCTTTGTGTCTTTTTGTGCCAAGTTCACTAATAGTAGCCTTCCATATCCTAGTATCAGCTGTTTATTCCTTGTCCTTAATGGTGTTGGCTGGAGCCATCCGAACTACTTGGACTTACTCATGAACAGTGAAGTGCTGTCATTCTACTTCAGCCATAGTTATTACTGGGCATTCTAACAAACTTGCTTGAGTTTCAGAACTTGATCCACACCATTGAAAGGGGATACAGTGTTAGAGACTGAACCAGGACAGAAGGGTGTCCTGCAGCTTAGGTAATGACTGTGACATTATAAATGCATTAGGCCCAGTTTTCAAGGAGCAGTGAACCTTCCTTTTCTCCTCCTGATTGCTTGTTTACTTTTACTCCTCCCTGCCTCCTTTTCAGCCTCCTGCAATGTTGACATCTTCAGCAGTTCTATAGTCATTACTGATATCTAATTTCTGGTTGGTTCTTATTTCAAAATAACTTTACTCTGAAACAATTTTTCATAAGCAAAGTTCCCCACAAAACCAATGAAAAATGGCTCAAATTGCATAAGTAATATTGAGGACTTTTTTCTTGTAAATAAAAGAATTCATAATGCCAGATTCCTTGTAAATGAAGTAAGAATTTGTAACATTGTTAAGTCTTTGTGAACAGATTTTTTTTTTAAGTTGTGGTGGGGCAGGAGAGTTTTAGTTACAAACTAATAATTAGTAATCATGAGACTGTTAATTAGTCATCATTTCCGATCATATGGTGGTGAATCAGGTGGCTTTAGGAAAAGCTGTCTCACTATGGAATGGTTGTATGATAGGAGGAAGTGTCTTAGCCTCAGAGAACATGCTCAGTGATGCCTCCTTTCTTCCCCTGTCTTTAGATGCTTAGAACGATATGTAATTCTGTATTTCATTTGAAGGTAGGATGTTGTTAAAAGCTGGCTATCTATAATATAGAGTATGGTGGGGAATTACATAATACATGTACTACATAGAAAAAATAAGGGAATGCCACAGCCTGATTACTATAACAATAAATTTAAATGGTAATAGATAGAAAATTTAATTAATTGTATTGAATTATAACCTTCACAAATCAATGTTTTTACCACCTAGAATGCTCATTTACATTTTTGTAGTGTGTGTGTGTATAAATATAATAAAATCTATAGTCTGGACTTTATGAAAATTAAGATAACATGACACTAATGACTCCAAATACTTTTAACAACACGAGTTGGAGTTTCTTTTAAAAAAAAAGGCATATATATATATATATATATATACACACACACACACACACACACATATATATATATATTCATTTTCTTAGGTCATGTAAAACAAGCCTAATAAAATTTTAGTGACCCATTGCAGGTTTAAAAAAATGGAACTATGCAAACAAAGAAATAAGGAGTTATTTATGTATGTACTACTGACTATTAGAGCCTCTAGATTATAAATTATAAAATGTTCATGTTTCTGTTTTAAAGTTGAATGTCTATGTAGCCAATGAACAAGTTAATTCTCTCTGTCCTCTTTCATCTCCTGTGGCTCAAATACCCAAGATTAGTAATCACTGACTTTATGCTTCTGACTTATACCTAGCAAGGAAAAATTAGAAACATTTGGGAATGATTAAAGAACAAAGACACAAGGGGATGGAGGCAAGCAATTTAGAAAATAACGAACAGTTGGTTTATCTTAATTGCTACCATATTCATTTTTTCTTTTTCTTTCCTATGCGTCAATTGGAAGTTTGGTGGAAAACTGACCCTCTCACCTAATAATAAGACTTAATTCATTGCAGGTTTTCTAAGTGACTTTATGTTTTCTCTAAGCATGGGTCTTGAAGGCCTTTTACAGTTGAGGTTGAGCACACTTTGTTGCTGTTAGAGTGGAACAGTTTGCTTTTCATCTCCTGAATGCATGTCTTAACACCCGCAATCATTTTAATCTGGATGGATGAGCAATCATGAGACAGCCAGGTCAGTCGTAAGGGTCCGACCGACCAACCGAGAGCAGGTTTGCACTTGGATCAGGTTGTGTTGAACACCACTGCGGATGTGTTCCAGATAATGAAGAGTTCTGTACAGTGACAGTGGATCTGAGATTGCTGACTTCTGACTCCTTAGAAATGAAGTTTCACAGATAGTGTGTCTTATGAGACTATTTGGTGCTTTGCTTAAAGATAAAGACATTATGACAACACAGTTCATGCCTTATTGTTCCCTCTTTATTTTACTCTGCCCTTTCTCCAGTACCTACTGTGTTTCTCTGTTCATCATATGTATCTTTAGTAGTGTTTTAGGTAGGAAAGCACCCACGGGTACATACTACACTATGTCTTCTAAGCATGTTTTGTTATTGTTTTTATTGGTTTTTGTGTTCTTGTTTTTTTGTTGTCATTCAGTACAGATTCCAGAAGAAAAATGGAAAACATGATTTTTAGTAACAAAGATATTGTTGAAATACAAGGTTTTACTTATTGCAAGTTGAATTGCTCTCTATACGTCATGTGTGTTTGTTTCCTTGAGGCAATTGCCCCGTCCCCGCCCCCACACACATAAGCACACACTTCTCAGCTTAGAACAAGTTAAAACTAAGAAATAAGTTAAACTAAGTTAAAACTTAGAAATCAGTTTCTCATCACGTGCTCGTGTGTGTGTGTGTGTGTGTGTCTGTGTGTGTGTGTCTGTGTGTGTCTGTGTGTTGGTTGAGTTCTGCCTGGAGATTGTGAGTTAAAAAGAATGTAAAGTCAATTAAAACTTAGTTTAAAATAAGTTTGTTTAACCTTTTGTGTTTCAGTTGCTTCTTCCTTATGTAGCACTGGTAGTTTGGGGCCTTTCAACATAGTTTATGTCATAGACTTAAGAAATAAGAGGTGATAGTGCTATCTTGCCCTATGAAATGTATTTTCAATCATGTTGGAATCCCCAGAAGCATGGAAATTAGAAGGGAGGATCCCCACATTTACTTTCTTTCTTGACCATCTTTTTTTCATCCTGTTGTCACTATTTTATTGAGACATTTCATCCAATCTGTTTTGGCTCCTCTTCCCATATCGTAGTTGTCGTAATGAAGGAAACATGCTAGAATGACCCAGGGAAGCCTGGCAATGTCTGTTTCAAACCCCATCTTTAGACATCTCTTTCAGAGGTAGAAGAGACCAGTGAAGTCAGAGACACTTTGGCTCATTGGCCTGGCTCTCTCTTCAGGGCAAGTACAAGTAAATGTCTCCTCATCCCATTTCCCGTCACATCGTCTTTCCCTCTGCTGAGCCCCCGTGAGCCAAAGTGATAGCCATGCTCTGAAAAGCTGTGCTCCTAATGCTTCTAGCCCCCCTCCCGCCATCCTCTTCTCTACCTCAGGGCAATCGTGTGCTGTGAAAGCATATGTCTTCCTGCACTCTCTGGTTCCTGGGTGGATAGCACTCTGCCATTTGTGTCTAACATTTATATTTGATTATGCTTTCCACAGGTTTATCTTTCTCATTAAACTGTAAGCCTAAGGAATAAAATTACATCATTTTCCTTGCTCTTGTTTAAGTTAGATAAATACACGGATAAAAGATAAAATAAAAATCGGTTAGAAATGTAAGTATGTAGCGAACATTATTTTAGATGGAGTCTCACGTTGAGATCAACCTACTTTTAGGTTCATGATTGACTCCCAAGACTCTGCTTGATATATATAGAATTTACTTGAATTAATATAGATTCCCATTAAAGGTTGTATACATATATTTACCTCTCTTCATTCTTCCCTTGTACAGACGGAATCTCACAAAATTGTCCCTGATCTTCAGTCACATGCTGGCAGAAATTAAGGCAATCTTTCCCAATGGCCAGTTCCAGGGAGATAACTTCCGCATCACAAAAGCAGATGCTGCTGAATTCTGGAAGAAGTTCTTTGGAGACAAGTAAGTCAGAGTGTGGACCCGTCAACCTGGTTCTCTGTGTTGTCAGCTTGTTTCTTGAGTATATCGAGGAAGCGTTTGGTATTTTTGATAGGATTTGATTCTCTTCTTTTTCCTTTAGTGCTGAGGGTTTGAGCTAGGACCTTGTGTGTGCTGCTTGAGTGTTTTCCCACTGAGGTGTGGCCCCCAAACCTTGGTAACCTTAGAATGATAATTGTTCCCGTTGTAGTTAACAAATGTGTTAATAATGAAACATATAATTTTTGTTGTTAGAGTCAATGTCAGATTAGATAGGATTTGTATTCTGAAAGAACTTATTGTATCAGTTAGCTCTGAGAAGCAGACACATACAAAATAATTCATGTGTATAATTTCTTATCATTTAATACCCATCTAGGATATATATATATATGTATGTATGTATGTATGTATGTATGTATGTATGTATGTTACAGAGGAATATTTACTTTAAAAAAGCATAAATAGGACTGTGGAAATAGTACAGGGGAAAGTGCTTTGCTGTATAGGCAGGGGAATACAGCTTCAGTTCCCAGTATCCACATAATTATTGGTGGGCATGGAAGCCCACCTATAACACCAGCATGCTGAACATGGAGATGGGATTCCTAAAGCAACTGACAAGCTAGATTAACTAAGCTGGTGAGCCCAGGATAATGTGAGAGACCCTGCCTCGCATATAATATGGAGAGTGATTGAGAAAGACATACTCTGTTTATCTCAGGCCTCCTCATGTATGAATAAACATATATGCATCTACAGATACAGACTTGTATACACACACAAACACATGTACAGACATGCACATATATATGTGTATATATATATATATACATGCAAAAAAGTGGGACTTCTGTTGTGGAATATTAGCTGTGTTACATTTGTTTATGCTGTGGAATATTTAATGATTCAAAGATATTACATTCTTTTATGTTGCAATTGTTGAATGCTGTAAAGCTGTGTTATTTTACCTACTTAAAACACCTAATTGGTCCAATAGCTAGACAGAAGAGAGAAAAAGGCAGAGCTGGCAAGCAGAGAGAATAAATAGGAGGAGAAATGCAGGGAAAAGGTTGGGGGAGCAAGAAAAGGAGGAGAGGAGGGCACTAGGGACCATCAACTCAGCCACACAGCCAGACCAGGAGTAAGAAGGAAAGAAAGGGATATAGAATAAAGAAAGGCAAACAACCCAGAGGCAAAGCATAGTTAAAGAGAAATGCGATAATTTAAGTTAGAAAAGCTGGCTAGAAACAAACCAAACAAAGGCTAGTCATTCATAAGTTAGAATAAGTCTCTGTGTATTTACTTGGGAGTGAAGTGGTGGGCCCCCAAGAGTTAAAAAAAATAAAACAAAAGAAACAAAAAAAAAAACAACTACAGACTTCTTCCTAGAGGAGGTATATGTTAGACTTAGAAAAGATCTTTAAAAATGAGGTGCAAGAACCTTCCTATTTCACTCAGGGATCCTTTCTGTGTATTGTTCACAAAAGCCCATTATGTTTAAATAAAAGCTGTGTGACCAGTGGCGTCACAGAGCTGCCAAGTGAAGACCAGGTGAAGATGTTCCTCATAAACACTTCTTACTCAGATACACGTGTCCATGAGCAGGTAAATGTTGGGGTTGAATGCAAGAATTCATCATAATTTAGGTAACACTTGGTAAACTTTGTGGATCATTCCTCAGAAGTGAACAACGGGAGTCAAGTGACTTCCATAACTTCCTAAGGTTTCCTTTAAAAAGAGCCCCTTCAGAAGCTCTTGCTGGAAGAGGCATACTACCCAGTAGAGAGGAAGCCTGATGGCTTCTACATTGATGAGGTTTGAAAACTGGGTAGCCGTGCCTGTCTGTTGCATAAATTGTGAAGTTAGACAGGTAAAGTGTGGGCTGTGCTTTGAGCTGCTCAGCGCTCTCAGAATGGTGACTGTAGCATTGGCTTAGGCTTTGTCCTTTCCTTTCTATCATGAAATGGTTGGTTTCTGTAGCTACTACCATGACTAGAGTATACATGCACAGAGCAGTGATTTTAACAAGCATAGAACATTCTGGTTCCAAAAATACATTTGGGTTTGCTGCTTGAGAAAGATCTTACCATGTGTCTTAGGCTAGCCTAAAACCTAAGGTCTTCCTTAGGCTGCCTCCCACATGCCAGGATGATAGATGTGTGCCGCCATTCTTGGTTTGACTTCAAATAAATCCTGTTGTTCACTTCCTATATTGAAATGAAAGGAGAATATACCATTTTATTTCAGTGGTATGAACACTCTGTGTTGTAGAAATCCAGCTCTTCATAACATTTCTATATCCATTTACCATGGAGGGATTAATAGTTTCATCCTCACTGCTGATGTGAACCACAGGAGCGGAGAGCATCCTCATGAATATGGATGAGTGGCGCAAAGCAGCAAGGCGAGTTCTGGAAGAGCGCTGGCATTTGCAGCTCCTGTGTTAGCACTGAGAGCCCAGGGCACACGTGCTGACTTTCAAAATAATTTTTCTCTTACAGCTTCTGAAAATGTATAGAACAAATTGTTCACAGAAATTCATTTTGAAATCTGACAATTCTGCTTTGTTGTACAGTGCTTTGTTAGGAGGTTCCTAAGAAATGACAACTGTGCTCGTGTTTTGAAGAGTCATGTTTACTTTGCTGACACCACACAGTATGGTGAATTATGAATTTTAGACACCTTGGGTTTCCTTTGCTTAGCCACAGACGCCAAGAGGCTGCTATTGTTTAGAACTGTTCTGTCAGGAAATCACTTAAGCTACAGGCCAAGTGCTGTCCCTGCCCGCAGTCCTCCCACCGTCCACTAAGTCTGTGAGGTAGACAGGCTGAAAATGGCCTTTGATACTTTTACTTTTAGGATGAGTGTACAACTCCAAGGTGCTTCCCAAACTGATACAAGAATAAAACTGGACTGATAAAATAAACAACACCTTTGTGAGATTATTCGAGAAGCCACCTCCTCATTCTCAGTTGGCTGTTGTTCTGTAGTGCTCTGTGTCTTTTGAATTCATGAATAGTGAATGAACAGTGTGGCTTCCCATGGACTGAATTCTTTCTCTTCATTAGTTCCAAATAGCTCATATTTACTTGGTTCTTATCTTAAAGAATCCCTGTCATTTATCCTTTACAGTGATGATATAGGAAAACAATTTCATTTAATCTAAGCTGTGACATTACACTTCAGAATAATAACATTGTTTCAAAAAAAAAAAAAAACAAGACCAGACCTATAATAAGAGGTTGTTTCTACAACAGTCAGATTATAATTTTGTAATTTCTTTTTCTTAAAGACTGTTGTTACAGTTTCCTTCTATGAAGGGATAAAGTCATCTTTAACTAAACTTTAAGAATGAATTAAAATAGAAAACAAACCATTCTTAATAAGACTTCATGATACTCACAAATTAATTTCATTTCAGACCTTATGAAAACAGGAATAGAAAAATGGCTTTCAGTAATGTATGCCTACTCTTTGACTGGGGCACAGCATAGCAGCCAGTAGGCCCTGTCTAACAGAGAGTCTCAGTAAGACAAAATGGGCATGACAAAAGGAATAGAAAATCCTGCACACTCAAATCTTTATGCAAATCCATTTAGTATTTTAAAAGTTTAGTGTTGCCTTTACTTCCTTAATCTATTCACCAGGAGATAATAGAAACATGTAGGAAAGTAACATTATTGGATAAATGTGTCAATATAAGTTTGACAAAATGAGACAGTATCAGACCAAATCTTCATATTCTGGAATAATCTTTATAATCCGTGGGCAGGGTGGACCCGTGCTGGTAATCGAGAAGCATTTTCAGTCTGGCATATTTCCCAACTCACACAAGTGCATAAATGCATAGGAAAGTAGGCAGAGAGGGGAGGGAAGAAGGCAGGTGAGAGGGCAGGGGAGGGAACGGAGGGATGGAGGGAAGAAGACAGTACAGGAGGGTCAGGGAGAAGAGGAGAGGGGCTAAAGTGCTCACACACTGTGGAAGCTGTTTTTCTAAGCAGGACCACCAGCCATTAAGATTTCACCAATGGTTCCCAAACAAATTATTATGCAGCACGAAGTCTTTCACTTCTCTTGGGTGTTCTTTCTCACCGCGTCCATTACCAGTTGTTATGTTGAAGTTTTGACTCCGCCTGGCTTGCTGTAACAGCCTTTTTGTTGGAACGTTTGTCTTCTCTAACAGCTTCTGAGACCAGTGAGATCTGTGGGAAGCAGGAGCAATCACTCCAAACTTTGGCCAGAACTGCTTTAGAAATACTGAGTGTGAGATCAAGTCTAACACCCCAAACTTCAGGTTTTAGGAAAAGTTAGTTGATCTCTCTTTCTCGTTCCTTCCTCCTTGCTCTCCCTGCTTCACCCACTCTGAGCCCCCACACCCAGACCAACCTCAAAGACACATCTATCGGACAGTTTGCCAGTGTTTCCCCTGCACACTTCTCTGTTTTCACGCTTCACTCTGCTCGTTTTCCTACCACTGCTTGGGTGACTAGTCAACCATAGTGTGCCCAAGCGCTTCGGAGACTTTCCTGACAGACTTTAGCTACAGTGTTTTTCCACATCCTTATGGTACCCAGGTTCCCATTCATTCTTCTAGTTTACAAGGAACCGTGATATGTTCCTGTTTCCCAGCTGAGGCATTTCCGAGAGGTTAGACAGTCCACTTGAAGACAGGGACTCCATTTAACTTTGTTTTTGAGTGCCGTGGTGTATTGTCTTAGAATGTGTGGGCACTAATACTCATTAGCAGACTGTGTGCATTTACTATTTTTACTATTTTATCTAATCATGTGGATAATTATCATCCTTTCATTTAGTTTCTGAGCTTCATGGAGTCAGGCTCCTGTGTTGGTCCCTTTAGATGCCTCAGCAGAGTGTGTCATTTAAGCTTTTATGAACATTGTATGTTTAATTCACAGATGGGGAGGAGAGGATTGTATGGCCCCGTAACCTATGCAAGAGAAAGAAAAACAGCTTGCTTCCTCAGGGGAGGAATGCAGTGTAGATAGGTCCTCTAGTTCCTGTGGGCTCTGGCTGCAGTACTTCCTCACTTTGTCCCTGGGGACGGTCCCTGCACCCTTTCCTCTTGTCTAATGTAGGCGTTAGGTCGGGACAATATCTGTTTTCTGGTCCTGCTGTGAAAAGTCAACAGGTTAGAAGCTGCCTATAAGGAGCATAATATTGTCTGGCGCATAAGCAGCCAACTATATTGTGAAGTAATTAATCAATTTTTCTTTGATCTTACTTCAAATACCATATATATATTTGCTAGTTCTAGAATTAGTATAGTTAATCTTTGACTCTGATGGAACTTCCACATCTGGCAATCTAAAGCAAACCAAAAAGAATTAAAAGTGAAAATGGAATTGTTCTAAGATTATGTGTATCCCTTTGTAAGAGTGAGTTAAAGATAAATGATCTCGCTTGCTCTGGGGAAAAATGACCTTTTTATAGCTGGGTTTATTGCCTCTGCCTTTGATTTCCCAGGAAAGCGGTATGGACTTTCTTTGGTTTTCTGTATTTACTTTTCATTTTAATAAGAAACAAGGAAAACTTATTTCTTTTCCTCTCCATTGAGTAATATATATGTTCTCTAGGCTATTAACTAAATCTGTTTCCTGTTATAGAAAAGACAGTGTAGTTCTCTTAATTAATAGAGTACACAGTTGAAACTGGGGACTTCTACAATGGAACTATACAACAGGTTCACTAGGAAAAAGCTTAACTAAAAACTGAAATATAAATGCAAAAATAATTTCTGTTGAGTCAGCTCCTATTATTGTCTATCTAAACAAATTATAGTATTTTATGTTAACAAAATAATGAAGCTTAAATACAAATTGAAGGATTTTTTTTTGCTACTGTTTAACTCATTGTCTAAAATGCAAAAATACAAAATTGTAACTTACTAATTATAAGCAGTGTTTGTTCAATTTGGGATACAGGATATAAAATGATAAATGCCTAAAGTTATTATTTTACCATTAGAAATTGCCTAATTATTATGAGTAGTAAGTAAGTTAATTTACCAGTGTCCACGGAATGAAGCATGAGAGGAACATTGGCCTCCAAGGAGAAAGCATATTGTAGAGAATGTACATTTATTAATAGAGTATCTTCCTGAGGATACAGTAGTGGGACTGACTTACTGTGGTATTGGTTAGTTCAAAAGAAATGATTATAGGAAATTCAGTATTTTATAAATACGTTGCCTTCTCCTCTTTTTTCTTTATTCTACTCTTTATTTTGAAATAAGTGTCATTAAGCATAATCTTATTTTTAAAGAACATATTTAAAGAGTAGATCCAGATTTGCTGAACTTATAAATTCAGCCAAAATAATGATTCTATTATGTCCCAGTGATTCAGGCCATTGTCGGGCAGAGGATGTTGTGGCATTATTGACCAGTGATCGCCTGGACTCCATAATATTCAGAACATTCTTGGTTACTGTGGAATTCAGACAAGGGAGGGTGAATTCTGCTCCAGCAAGGGCTTCCTTGGCTCAGGACTGAGCATGCTCAACGCTGCTGGCTCTCTCTCACCTCCACTATACTGTATTTTGAAACCTCTGCCTGTTGTTTTCTTTGCCTTTTTATTTCTCTTATGCAAAGCTACACTTCTAAAGCTCAGTCATTTGCATTCCTAAGAAAACTTGAAAGCCATTGGTATGTTTTAAGTGGAAGAGGGTTCAGTTTATGTGCTAGGTGGATCACAGTGTATGGCGTGGTTAAGAAATTTTAGCAATGATCTTCAAATCTTAATTGTATTCTTCATTACTAACTTACTACTACTTTTCTGGCATGGGATATTACTCACCATTTTGCCATATTCATGGATATATAAATTGTACATATCCATTACTATACTGATGTGTGTATTCACCGCATGCATAACACAAATAAAATGATATATACACTACAAGAGTGACGTTGATATATTCTTCACATCCTGGAAGGGATCATATGTATGTGTATACCCTCTGGTGTCTATGACTACCACCTACACATGCATTTTATTTAGGTATAGAAAATAAGGCTCATTGTAACATCTTCCTTCATACATGCCCATTGTAATATTGTTCAGCTTTGCCCCTTACCCTCTCTTGTTTCCCACTTCTCTTCTCTCCTGCTATTCTTTCTATTCCCCCATGTCTCCCTTCAGCTTTCTTTCTCATCTTGCTCTCTCTCTCTCTCTCTCTCTCTCTCACACCCACACACCCACACACCCACACCCACGAGAAGGTGGAAAATAAGGAGAGATGTGGAGACAGGATGAAGTAGGAGGCCATTGTAGATGATGGGCCGGTGGGAGAAGTGCATGGTGTTGACCGTGGACAAAGCTACATTACTCGGACTTGCTCCTTGGTGAGACAAAGGTGAAAGGAGAGGGTTGCACCTGAAGCACCTGTCTGTGATTCATCCAGTGTCTGACTCCTATTTAATCTTGAGGAATTATTGTTCAGACTCATGTCCTTTTTCCTTCCCTCCCTTCCTTTCTCATCTTCTAGTTTCCTCTACACTTCTTCCTCTTCCCTTACCCTATTTTTTCTCTCTCTCCTTGTCTGTTCCTTCCTCCTTCTGAGTGTGCATTGCTTAATGATGGAACTACATTAGTGACATTTTGACATCATCAATGTTTTCTGAATGAGTTCTTGATATTAAGCTGTTCACTTACATTCCTAAAATTATGTCTCCAAACTGTTTTTGAAGTATAGTTTAGAAAAATCTCTGTGTAACTTCTATGTAAAAAGAAGAAACAAAAAAGACAGAGAAATGATGTAATTATATTTTACTTTCAAAAAGTTTAAATAACCAAAAACATAACTCTCCCACAAAACTCCAAATTCCATAATTTTCTTCTCATTAATTATTTTCAGCTAATTAGTTTAGAGTTGATTTAATAAGAAAAAGATTTAAGATTCATGCATTTTCATTCTCAGAAATTCTTGTACATTTTAACTTTTTGAATAGTTAATCTTAACAAAAGCCAGTGCTTTAAAGAGTATTTTCTATACTTCATTATAATATTAAGTGTGCTTCAAAATATTTAAAATAAATTGCAATATACTTAAAAAGAGATCTCAAGTTAAAATATTACAAAAAAAAAAAGCCATTTTCCTTTGAATCAGAGATCCTGTTTGCTAAGCCCTGGGAGCCTTCCTGCCATTTCTCCTTTGCCTTAGAAGTTTTGACCCTGGTAGAAAGGTGAGAAAAAGAAAGGCAGGGAATCAGGAGATTGGTAGCCTCATCCTTATAAGGCACTAGCAATATTCTCCCAGATGATGGGAGAGTTGTGTTTATTGCCCATTATAAAAAATCTGTTTTTTAATTTTTAATTCCAGACTCTACGTAACTAAGAGTCCCACTGTGTTTGGGTACCACTTGGCATCCTCATAGAGAGAATTAAGGCTCAGGGAACACATGCAAGAGACAGCTGATGCTTTCATCATTGTATTGCTATGAGTAAAACACATCTTTTGTGTTGACCCAGAAGCCTGGAGACTTCTGCCAGCATCCATGAAACTGGAAACTAATTTCCTAGGAGCTTGGAAGCTGAGTAGCATTCCAGCCTCTGCAACACCTTAGAATCACTTTTGGCTGGTAGGAAAACTATTCAATTTTATAACAAAGTAATTTATATTTTTACAGTCAGCATATGGAAATATATTACTGACTGCTAAATATTCATTGCTGGCTGCTAAATATTCATTTTATATCTTGAATATTGATTATTACTGTGAAGAATAGTAAGTAACTGTAGTTCTTTCTCTTTTCCTTTCCTTTTTACTCTTTGGGGGCCCCTCACCCAGATTCCAAATAATAGCTTTGGTTTATTTCTAGCCAACTTTCTAACTTAAATGGTCCTGTCTCTAACTACTTTTTTGCCTCTGGGCTTTTTGCCCTTCTTTATTCTATATATCAAACTTTCCTTCTTACTCTTTGGCTGACTGTGTGGCTATATGACTAGCCCCTGGAATCCTCCTCTTCTTCTCCTTTACTTGCTCTTATCTCTTCTTTTTTCTAATCTAGATTCCTCCTGTTTATTCTCTCTGCCTGGTGACCCTGCCTATTTCTCTCTCCTGTCTAGATGTCTTTGCATCATTATACAAATATTCTACAGCATCAAGAAATGTAACACATTTTAAACCAATATTTCACAACACAACTTTTTCTTGTTTAGTTCTAGTTTTGCCTTTCTTTCTGTTACATTTCAGTATCTGCAAAACATGAAGCCTAACCTGTGCTTTTGGCCTGTAATCCTAGCTCCTCAAAAGAGTAAGGTAGGAAATCACAAGCTGAGGGCATGTCTGGGCTACAGTTAATGTCTCGTCTCAACAACTTAACGAGACCTTGTCTTAAAGTAGAAGTACCTGATGGTATACCTAACTTTGCTCAGTATGTGTAGTTTCTCCAGTAAACTCTTAGAATATTGTTGGATGCTTATTTGTTTTGCTTTTATGTTTAGACTTCTAAGCCTTCACTCACTGCTAACTGACTTAATTGGCCAGTACTGAGAGATTTAAGAGTTCTGTTTTACTATTGACTTTTGTGTGTTTGACACTGAGCTCATTGTTGAAAGGAAGATCATTTTAAAGCATTCCACAAACTTCTGTGGAATTATTTTCTACTTTTAATGTGTCTATTTTTTTAATTTTGCATAATCTGACCGTAGCCGATCAAAGGCAGCTTTTTGAACATTAACAGTTGTATCCCATGCACCTTCCAAATGTTAATGAACTTTCTGAGGAAATATAATGAAGACCAGTTGTGCTTTAGGAAGATGTGAACAAATGCCCAAAGTTTTAAGAAGAAAGTCTGCTGTTCTGTGGTCCGTGAAGAAAATGGAAAAATTATATCAGGAATTTTAATGCATTTTTATAAGTGGCATTTTTGCAGTTTCTCCCCCTATTCCTTTCTACCAATAACCATATTTCCAAAATCAAAAAATAAATATAAGTGTTACTATGGTGATTTAGGGTTCCCTTTAGTGAGTTCTTATTCTCCTGGTTAACAAAAATGACTGAGAACTGGACTTGAAAGCATGATGACCATTTTCTTAGCATCTGAAAGAAAAACTATAGAGCAGGCAAGCTGAGAATTCCAACAGCTGCCAGGAAGAGGGAACTGCAGAAGAGGAAGAGAGTCATGCCTTATAAGTTAGGGTCTAAGGAAACAGACAGGTTCAACCATGGAGGTCAGCAAGCAGCTGCATTGCAGAATGGAGCAGGTCATGTGTGATTCAGAGAGTCAAACTGTCCAGAAGGTCGTTGAAAGAGACTTTTTAATAATAAAGGAAAAAGTCCTCCCCAGAATAAAGAGCAGGAATGGGTTAAGCTATGAGAGCCGAAGTTACTTGAATACTGTTATTGTGAAAGTCAAGGGAAATATAAAGATAGTATTTAATTATTTCTGGAAATGTAGATCTCTAAATGTAGATCTCAGACTAGAAATGTGGTAATTGTTCACTCTACCAGGAAATGCTTGTCTATGCTACAGCAAAGTGTCACAGGCTTTGTCTAGGAAGAATGCCTATCACAAATGGTGTCTGTGACTTTCTCTGTGTAAGTTGAGATGTAGTTAGATCTAAGTATGAATGTCTCTAGTTACCATGGTTATATCCTGTGAAGTATGAGTGGTCCTCATACTATCACATCTATCAGTGATGCTGATGTGCTCTTTCTGCCCTGCTGGAAAACAATTGGTTTTCCCTTATTGATGGAGCAGCAGAGCAAAGATAGCCCGATAAGAATCTATTTTCATATCCTTCAAGAAATGTAGTCATTACGAAAAAGATTGGATTTAAGTAATAACTATTTACAAGAATGTCAGCAGGCCTAGGAATCAGAGTCCTAATGCTCTGCATCCACAATGAAAAAAATAAAATCAAACCACCAGACATCTTCTGAATACCCTGTTACATTCTGTACAAAGTGAGCCTTCACTTTAGAAGTGCTGACACTGAAGATCTGTTTGGTAAGGTGATTATGCTGAAAAGTCCAGCAAAAACTTTAAAATAAGAAATGGGTTAATACAGATAGGACAGATTATCTTCAAAGCCCAAATGACATTACATATGGATGAACTAGAATCAACTTTCCAAACAACTGTCACCACATGAAAACTAACAAACAATGAAAGTCTTGATTTATTATTAAAAGCCTGTATTATCTATTCTCATGCTCTCTTTTGATATTCAATAGTGACTTTAATGTAACACTTTAAGAATTAACTTATAATTCAAGTTTAATGTTCATGGATAGAAGCATCCATAATGTTAGGTAATGATGTTTCATGAAATGAACATACTAATATAAAAACATTCTGAAGAAGGTCTCAGCATATCACCCGACCCTCTGTTGTTCAGAGCCCATGCTTGCAGCACGTCCCATGCCGTTAAACACCCTCCCACCGAAGTCTCACTTTGTAGTATTAAGGAGCCTCTGCGAGTTCAACAGCATGTCTTGTATTCCTCGTTAATGATGTTGTGCTCATGAAGTCCCCTATTCTCGGGTGCAGCAGTGCTTAGCTTATTTTTCTTGTTCTATTATGTAAGTGTTCATTGTATTGTATGTGGTATTTGAATGACTGTCAATAAAGAACTGTTCTATATACCTTTTCAAAGTATTTATGCATTTCTGATGGTTGTATTTGAGTTCAGGCCTTTATCTTTAGTAGGCTCCCCAGCATTTCTTCAAGCACTTGTAGTCACTTCTGGCCCTGTCATGCTCCACCTTGCTCCACACCCCTTCGGCACTTTCTAATGGCTCTCAGCTGGGGAGAGTGGACTTTCATCGTACTTAGATTTTCTTTTCTCTCATGTCCAATGAAGTTGAGCCTATCATTGTGTGTTTATTCAACAACTTAACATATTGTTTCCTTTTAATTTTGTTTATAGCATCTTCTCATAAACAGCCCCTCCTCTATTCATCATTTACTTTATGCTTTAAAATCTTTGGCTCAGTTTAAATTTTACGCCTGCTCCAAATGTGTGCAGATATCTTTCTGTGTCTCTTCTAAGAAACCTTTATTTTATTGTTAGGTTTAAAAGAACACTAGTGTCTGGTGGTCAAGATTCAGTTCCTTCCCTACTTGTATCTACTAGCATTCATAAAAAAGTGTCTTTTTAAAAATGTACTTTACAAATATTTGGCTTTATATAGCAAAACGCTGTGTGGGTTTTTTTTTTTTTTTTTTTTTTTTTTTTTTTTTTTTTTTTTTTTTTTTTTTTTTTTTTTTTTTTTTTTTTTTTTTTTTTTTTTTTTTTTTTTTTTTTTTTTTTTTTTTTTTTTTTTTTTTTTTTTTTTTTTTTTTTTTTTTTTTTTTTTTTTTTTTTTTTTTTTTTTTTTTTTTTTTTTTTTTTTTTTTTTTTTT
>PVIU01007600.1:0-48481 GCA_004026605.1 Ondatra zibethicus | reverse complement strand
TGCATGTGCGTTGACCTTGCTCTTCTTCTGTTAGCTTCCCACTCCCAAGTGTTTCATATTTTTAGATGCCATTATGCCATGCAGAATTTTAGAGTTTTAGATTCTAGTCCAGGTTTGTAATGCTATTTCAAGAAATGATGAAAATGTTTAACATTGGACCCTTAATGCCAGTAATTAGATAAAAACTAGTTTATATAATAATGTGCTGTGAATATATTTACATGATAAATATCATTCTGTGCAATTCCAGTTGCTGTAATACAGTCTTTCTGTCATTAAACATGAATTTATTTGCTTTTGGCTTATTGGTATTACACACAGAACTGTCATAATGAGACAGGTAGGTGAGACTTTACACTACATGCTAAGTGCTTTTTTAGACCAGTGTTTCTTAGACAGAACCTCATGGAAGTAGACTCTCATAATGCACAGGCTTTGAACCTTGTTACCAGCTTGCCCACTAGAAATGCTGTGTAAATTCTCCTCTTACCGCATATGTCTGCTATTTCCTGTTTCCAGACACCATTGCCCTTGTTCATTGTCACACCTTTGTTATGTGAAATTTCCCTCTAAGTTAGTTGCACGTAAAACACATAGCCTTGGATGAACTAGACGTTTCAAGAAAATGTTTTGCTTTCCTTTTTTTCTGTACTGATTTCCTAACATCCATCTTTCATATCTTACAATTTCAAGGCTTTCACATTATATGGACACATGCTTCCTCTTTCACACAGGTGACAGCCTAGCTGACTGAGTCATCTCTCAATTGCTGACCCACTGACCCCCTTTCTGTTTTGTCTTCTTTTGCCTAATTGACCTCATTTCCTTATTCTTTCTCAAATAATGTTTATTTTTTCTGTACAGATTAAGATATGGTATCTAAACAGAATGATTTCACGGCCTTGTTTAGCATGTTGCTTTCTCTGGGGCATTATATGGAACAACTTTTCCCTTTTATAAGTCCTTAAGAGATTTCTGTATTGCATATGAGCAATGGTAAGCTGTGAAGGAATCACTGTTCTTATGCTTACTAAGATTCTAAAAGTGCTGAGGTCATATTGTGGAAGCAGTTGTCTAGGTACCCACTGGTCTTTCTATTTGTCTTGTGTATTAAACATCACTTATGTGTGGTCTGGAAAGATGACACTGCAGACAAAGGCACTTAATGCCAATCTGATCACCTGAACTTAATTCCCGTGACCAGTATTCTGAAAGGAGAGAACTAATTCTGTCAATACACACACACACACACACACACACACACACACACACACACACACACACACGCTCCCGTGCATAAACACAGAAAAAAATACATGTAATAAAATGAAAATAATTGTTTCAGTATATTTCTATGGTGTTTGCCTGCAGCTGATGAGATTTATGATGAATGACAAGTGGCAAATGGAGAAGACTAAATTCCCTGTCGTGTTGTGAGATCCTGAAGCTCAGGTTGGCCCATTTATGCCACTCTGTTCCTTTGTTTCTCTTCTCGCTCTTTGCCTCTGGTCATTATCAAGACACACAAGTGTGCATTTTTCAGTGAAACATTTTGCCATCAATATTTTCTCCCTCTGACTTCCTCTTCTGGCCATTGATGCTCGCCTTTGTGAAGAAGCCCAGGGTGCAAGAATTTGAAAACACAGTATTTTTTCCTTGCTCATAAAGACAACTTTCCACTCTACTTCTGTTCTTCCCATTCTTCCCCACTTTTCCTCCAGCCCCCTAAACTTGGTCTCTGCTGAGCCCACAGAAGTGGAGGAATACTTATAGTAATGATTCTGTGTGATAAACTAGCCAGATAACGCTCTGGTTTCCCAGCCTTCATTACCAACCTTAAAGAAGGTTCCAATGAATATGTACTTGGAGCCTTAGGGTTTATATAAATGAATTATGATAAAATCTCATTACACAACTTCTACGAAAATGTGTCTTTTTATGTTGAAATTATTGCTCTCCAGTTGTATGTTACATCAAAATCTTAAAAGTAGCTTATTTTATATTTTTTCTCTGGAAAATCATGAAATATTCAAAATAGGTTATAATCTGTGTGGATTTTAAGCATCAGATAGTGATAATTTTAGGGTAACATTAAAATGTTTATCAGAGCTATGTTGTTTTGACTTTTGTACTTTACACACACAAAGACTGAAATTTTCCATTCAGCCACTTTATTCACACCACTTATGCTTTTCAAGTGAAGTACCATGGTGCTCCTCCAGAAAAAAAAGATCTATCTGTATCATTCTGAAATTAGTAGTCCTTTCATCAATGTTTGCCCTCTGCTTATTATATATGAGTTTTGTTCTTTGTGTCTGGAAGCTTTAATTTGGAAGATGATTAGGAGCCTCTTTGGCAGACTTTCATTGTCGCTGCCATGCAGCTGGCCTGATGGCATCTGTACACTCCTATAAGTCAATAGCTTCCCAATATTACTAGAATTTTTCCTTGTTCTTTTAAGGCCGCAACATTTTGTTAACCTTAATCAGAGTCTGACGTGTGTTTCTCTTAAATGGCGTCTGATGTGGTGTCTCCCTTCAGTTCTCTGTGGTTTCCTGTTTTTTCTCATACATAGAGAAAAGTCTTTTGAGGTATTAAGCGTCTTAGCTTTCTTCTTTAATGCTGCACGAAGCCCATGCTTCCCTGCAAGTCCAGCGTCCTCTGGCCTGTCTTGCCATTTCTTTTATACTACTTTCTTACACACTGTAATTCCCACAGGTCTTGTTGAGTGTTCAATCAAAAGGGTTTTCTGTTTTCTCCACCTGTGTCCCTTAGCATTATAAATCCTGCCTCCAAAGTGTTTGTTCCCCAAGGCCAAAGGTTTCTTAGGCCCTTCCATAGTTAAGTGCCTCCAGCAGCTTTGCTATTTAGGTAGATATGGTCCATAGGTCGCTTTGAGCAACTAGGAGAGTCAACATCAATTAGGGACTCATCAAAACTGTTCATTCTTGGGACCCACCCAGATCACAGAGTAACATAGGTTCTAGATTCTCTGTGACAGCAAGCCCATTAAACAATTTAATCTATGCTACTATTTGACTGCTGTAGATAATGATAATAATTCAGAATATTTAAGTTGTAGCTAAACTTCATTGAGAAATTGGTATTGAGTCAGGCCAGAGAAATTTTAACTCATTTCTGCTTATTTTCTCTAGAGACAATGGTAAAGAAAAACCCAAGATTTAAATATGCACCATCTTTCTGGAGCATGCATATAGCTCTTGTGTCCTGTTTTGAAGACTGAAATATCAGTGTTTAAGATATGAATAGTGTCTTCCTTCCATCTATTCATGAATAGGAATGTGACATTGTGAAAGGAGGAAAGGTTGCTAAGGAACAAATAGATGATGGGTGTCACAGATTTCCACGGTGGATAGGAGGGATGGGTGAGTAGTGGAAATTGCTAAGTTTGAGGAATGAGAGACAGGTCTTTTCTTAATCCAGTCAGGGGTCCTCTAAAGTTCTGAAATACTACATATTGAAATTTGCTATATGATATATAATGAAATATATTAATTGGTAGGTATTGAGTTCCAGTTGCATTCATAGGGAAGGTCAGAGAACATGTGCTTTTCACTTCTGCAAAATGCATCTGAGAGGTGGTAGGTGATTGGTCAATAGTTAAACTGCTTTGAGTATGCAAATAAAAGATCACGATGCCTAACACTTTGACCAGAATGCCCTCTATTTGTTATGCTTTGAGATACATCTTCATAACCATGAACTGAATGAAAAACTAAGATTCTTGTTAGATGCTTAGCAAATGCAGAATAATCAAGTGAACACTTACTTAATGCAACCTGAATGAGCAATATTTTCAACTGTTCTAATACAAATGCAATACTCTGTGTGTGTGTGTGTGTGTGTGTGTGTGTGTGTGTGTGTGTGTTTGAGACCCTGTTTCCTTATAGCAGTCCTGGCTGTTCTGGAACTCACTTTGTACACCAGGATGACCTTAAACTCACAGAGATCCACCTACCTCTGCCTCCCAAACTTGGATTAAAGGTGTGTGCCATTACCACCTGGCTCAAATCTAATACTAATAATGTCATAGTTTACTTCTTTTTTTCAGTGGAAGCTGTATCCTTGTTGACACTTGATTCATTGACTTGTCTTTTTCCCTTGCACAGAACCATTGTACCATGGAAAGTCTTCAGACAATGCCTGCATGAGGTCCATCAGATTAGCTCTGGCCTGGAAGCAATGGCTCTAAAATCAACCATTGACTTAACTTGCAATGATTACATCTCAGTTTTTGAATTTGATATTTTTACCAGGCTATTTCAGGTAAGATATATACTTACTTAATCCATCTATTCCCTCCTTCCCTCCAGAGCTCTGTGTATGTTTCTTTTTTGTCACATGCATACTAAATACACAAACATATGAATAACAACGTCAGGCTTGGCAGCCAGTGATCATTCCTCTAAGTTTAGAGTCAGTCCTATGGTACAGGCTTGGAATATCAGGTCATGTGATCCTGGTAGGGTGCTTGTTAGTTTTAGTGATTCAGGGAAAGGAATTGTTTTAAATTCCCTTGTTTCAGTTTGTACATCTTTAAGCCTAATGGCTAATAGATTGAAACCGTTATAGGTGGGTGTTGGCCAGGTGCATCTCATCTGTTTGGCAATGGCATTCTTTGGATCAGAAGATAAACAGCAGAACTAGAAATAGGTCACTGATTTATCTATAGTATATAGGGTCTTCTATCACTTTACTTTTTTACTGATTTATCTATAGTATATAGGGTCTTCTATCACTTTACTTTTCTCTTTGTACAAGTTGTAACATCGTTTTCCATGCAAACACATATTCTTCATCAACATATTTTTCAATTCCTGTATAATATGCTGTCACAAATTTGTATCAATATTAATTTACAAATCTCTTTTCAAACTTTTTCTTTCTGATTTGTCCAAAATGATAACTTGTGTTATTTATCATTTTTACTTTTTAACATTCATCATTATTTTTATATAGATATTCAAAAGCAAGTGGAATAATACTGAAACAGTCTTTTTTTTTTGCTTCTTAAATATATCCAAATTGAATTCCTCTCAATGCAAAAAATTGAAATTTGTCTTTTGAGTATGACTTTGCCACTGAAATGCATATGGTCTCTGGGATTTAATTCAATAAAATCATCCTTTGATGTTACAATTCTACTTGAAATAATTCTAGTGAATGTGTTAAGATTGACTAGACAACAAGCTTATTTGTGTTCTGAAAGTATTATTTTAATCTGGAATATGATCTGTTCTGACTGTGATATTAGTAAATAAAATATTAGAGTATGACACAGACCTCTTGTTTCCCATGCTGTATGACTTGTGATTTTAGCACTAGCTGCAAAGTCTAGGTGACTGATTCGTTTAACCAGAAATGAATGAACTTAACATAACTCATCAGGAGAACAACAGACTCCAGCGAACAGCACAGTTAGGGTAGATTTTACTTTATTACAATTTAAAAATCATAACTCTACATTGTATGTGGGATAAGAAATTTGATAAAAATATTGCAGAAAGTGTGTTTGCTTTTTAAAATTTCTAGTTGCTTAATTTTCTTGATGTATATATGTTGTGAGCCTATTTTTAAATTATTTTGATAATATAATGAAAGCCTGTAATTTTAAATGATTGTAAGAAGGCTTTCAGAAAAGCATCATGTTACCCAATTACTAATCATTTACGGCATAAAGCGCTCCAGTGTTAAAGATCATTTTGCAGAACAAAGATTTCATTTGTAATGGAAATCAAGGATTCTAAAGGATCAGAGTTTTGATTCATCACCTTGTGATGAGAAAGCTTATATCATTTTCACTGTTAAACATAGCTCCCCCTTAGAGTCTGTTTTTCTTTACTGTTTTAGTTATTTGGTGGTGGTGGTGGTGGTGGTGGTGGTGGTGGTGTGGTGGTGTGTGTGTGTGTGTGTGTGTGAGAGAGAGAGACACACACACAACTGTGGGTGACTTTTTAGAGTGGGCATCAAGAGCTCTAAAGCCTGCATTGTATATTAAAGGTATAGGTATGTAGGCAGCTTCATTTGGTTATATGCTTACCCACTCTACCCACACTGCTGTTCCGCCTGTGCATACATTGGCTTATATGTAGTGATTCTTAAAGATAACCAAGTAGTCTTAATATTCTGAGGTTTGATTATCCTTTGTGTATTTACTGAGGTGTGAGAAAGAAAGGAAAATCATAGGTAACATGATAGCTGTAGATAAGTTTTTGTCCCACCAGCCAGCTCCCAAATAACCACACAGAGACTTATCATTAATTATAAGTGCTTGGCCAGTAGCTGAGACTTGTTACTAACTAGCTCTTACAACTTAAATTAACCCATATTTCTTATTTATGCTTTTCCACGTGGTATTACCTTTTTTCAGCAAGGCATATTCATCTCTGCTTCCCCTGCATCTGGCTGGCAAATCAGCCCTCCTTCTTCCTAGCATTCTCTCAGTCTATCTCTCAGGCCTAACCTTATTTGTTGGCCGGTTGGCTCTCTATTAAACCACTGAGAGCAAAATATCTTCAAAGTATACAAAAGGATTATTCCACAGCATACAGCTGTGATAACCTTTTACCTGGGCAGGTTATTGGTAATTGTTTCAAAACAGTTAATTGTGGCAGTGGCTCACCAAATCTGATCCTCTAATTTCTGAGATTCTTCATTACCCCTGATTTCTGTACTCACTATTTAAATACTTCAACCATGCTCATACCACATGTGGCTTCACATATGAGGAAATTGGTTTTATATTTTTTATTGACATTTATTTTTACAATTAAAGTTAAGTGATAATTTTTTAAAATTCACTGTTATCAAAACTTCTTTATTT
The DNA here is from genome assembly GCA_004026605.1 of Ondatra zibethicus. Classification (NCBI taxonomy): domain Eukaryota; kingdom Metazoa; phylum Chordata; class Mammalia; order Rodentia; family Cricetidae; genus Ondatra; species Ondatra zibethicus. The sequence goes on along the minus strand of PVIU01007600.1, from coordinate 41,637 downwards.
GTATTACCTTTATAAAAATGGAAGTTTTTAAGTGCTTTAAGTGTATAAGCATCTGTTTTATTATAACTTGATGATGGTGGATCACTGGAAAATAATTCTTACAGTCCTGTATTATTGGGGGCTTAGAGTTTTCCATGTAATCTGAAAGTGGAATAGATACTTCTTGGGGTTTGTGGTCTGAAGTAGAGAGAGCAGTGTGGCTGTTTAGGAAGCAGTGAAGAGATGCCAAGTGATGAAGAGGAGAAAGGTGCAGGAATGTTAGGACCTTTCCTTCCTCTGCCCTCATCCTTAAGTTCACAGGGAACTTAATAAATGCTGGGGAATCTGGGAAGGAAGTGACTGTGCTGTGTAGTCTTCCTCCACTTCCTCTTTTTTTTTCTGACCTTTGTCCTTCTCTTTTTCCTCTTCAGATCAGTGGGAGAGGCTGGGATAGTAAGGGATTAGAGTCATGCAGTGTATACTTGAATCTTTCCCCCTATTCCAAAGCTGCAGCTTGGTTTCTGTCCCCATTTCCCTACTGCTGGAAAAGCCTGCATCATTGAAATACAGCACACTACATTAGTGTGTCTGTGGGAGCATGGTGGTAGGATATGGAAGGAATATCCTAGTCAAGTTGGAACATCTAGCAGTAATAGAATGGAGAAGCATCTAAGAGGAAGGAAGCCGTTAGTGATAGCGAGGTTTCCAGACAGTATCTGTGAAGAATAGCTGAGTCTCCCCTCCAACAGATGTTGGTTCATCTCTTGGATTCACTTCAGTATATTCTGTTGTTGTGTAATAGCCTCCCAGTAATTTTGTGAGGAAAAAGATCCCCTTCAATTCTAGACAAATGAGTTACAAAAATAATTAAAGAATTATTTTCACCAAAGTATTTGTTTTGCCTTCTTTAAGCCAGGGATGGGGTGGGTTCTGGCTGTGCTGCGTGGGTTGTGTCACATCAGCACAGACTCATCCTATCACATAAATATTTCTGCAATAAACAGCTGGCCCTCTGGCTTAATATCTCTGGGAATGGCTTTAGCCTTCAGTTTCATCTTGTTTTTTAGTTGTATTTTGATCTGTTAATTGGTTCTCTTTAAAGTTTTAAATTAAAACAACATATTTCAAGAATTTGTGTGGACGTTAATGGAAGCAGCTCCAGTATTTGTTTGATATTCCCTTTTGCCTTGTCCTCCTTGGAGAGTGGAGCAAAACAATGCAGTGAGAACCAAAATGTCTACCATGGCAGTAATTTCTTCGCTGCCTTTTGACATGTGCTGATATTTTTTCCAAGGATTGTTTTATGCAATTTCAGTCAAGCCTTAAGATGAAAATTAAAAACATGCTGAAGTTTTCAAGTGCAGAGCCGGCGTCTGTATTGCTGGGGTTCGCTCAGTCTGCCTTTCTAACCCAATTAGATGTGTCATTGTGATGTGAAATTCTCTAAAGACTTTTCTTGTTAAGTCAAAAAGGCTAAAAAGCTCTTTAGTACTAAATCATTCTTTCTTGTTATCCTCATTGCAAAGGACACCTGGTCCTTGCAGAATTCTTCCTTATATATTTGAAACTTGCTTTACAATGAAGAGCAAGAACAAGTTTCAAAACAAATGAAAGCCTGAACTCTCCTACAGTAATCAAGTCTCAGATGCCAGATTCAGCAGCTTGAAGTTGGTGACTTGAAACACCTCCTTTTCCCCCCACATAGATGATTTGAGTGAAGAATCTGGCAGAACAGATGGAGTATGCTGCCAGTTCTTTGGAATAAATGTAGCTTCAGTCTTGAAAGTATTGCAGGGATGATTCATCCACACCCTGCAGCAAAGTTGCCTGTTACCGCCTTTTTTCTCGTTCCACGATACCTGGAGAGACACCTAATTAGATTAAGAGAGATTGATATGAAACACATGTTTTTGTGGAAAGTTTTCTTCTCTCTGAACCTGTTTTCAAACCATAAAACTTGCCCAGGTCCATAGCAGAGCTAGGATAAAGCAAGTGTGGGGGCAGGAGCCTGTTACCTTGAAAAGACCCGCCCCCTCTAAAGTAGCCCTGCACACCTGTAATTATCGCAACTTGATTACTATGTATCTGATGGTGCTTGAGTGACTGGGATCCAGGCCTGAGCCGCACAGGAATGCTCCTTGGCCTTACATGACTTTTGGTTATTGTGTAACCTTTTCCAGAACACTTAACTTTAGTAACATGGTTTCCTATTTTATGAGGCATCTGAGCAAGGAGCAGCCATGCGGAAGATGAGGACTCTGTCAAGAGATAACAGCTTTAAGTAGGAGGGCCCAAAAGGGCCTCACTGAGGAAGGGGCAGATACTCAGGTGGGGCTAGAGGAAAGTCAGCGTGACAGCAGTGAGCACAGAAAGACACCTGCGGATCAGAGCCTAAGACCAGTTGCTCCCATATTTCATTTTGTAGTGATCATAAATTCTCTATTGGGGATATACTCTGTGAGGAACAACCTTATTTTCCTTTTGCCCTCTCTATTCCTAAGAAACTTTTTTTTTTTGCTTAAACACATTTCTGTAAAACAAAATAAGCTATTGCCTGTTTTTGCTGTATTTAACAAAGTTGACCTAAAGCTCATACACCATATTGACTTAAAAATATAGAAGAGACTTTTCTGTCTCTAAGTGTGTGAAACAGTGTCATTGGTGTGTATTTTTTGGGTAATCCCTTTCCATTTATTTATGTGTTTAGCCCTGGGGCTCTATTTTGCGGAATTGGAATTTCTTGGCTGTGACGCACCCAGGGTACATGGCGTTTCTCACTTACGATGAAGTGAAAGCACGGCTGCAGAAGTACAGCGCCAAGCCCGGGAGGTAAGACTCCAGCAGCAACGCTCGATGTTCGCTCAAAGGGAAAGCTCCTTGTGCCTTCACTCTTAGGAAAAGTGGCCATAGCCTTAAAGTGCAAGGTGGAATGGGACAGCTGGCCGACTCAAAGGGTGCCTTTTGATTGAGTCCTTAAAGTAGTGTTTTGACTTTTAGCATTGTTGTTAACTAGAAAGTGATGTTAATAAATTTAAGGATTATGTAATGCTTGCTTTTCCTTCTCAACTTTGTGTGGGATGTTTTCATATTAGTTGTATTCTGTACACAGTATTCCACTTTAAACTGATGTATGTATATTGAACATTCAAATATTGTGTTGAAGATAAAATCAAGTAGCTTAGTTTTCTGTGCAATATTTTAGGGCAATTTTGAATAGTTTCAGGTAACTTCTATGATGAAATGTAGAATAGTGTATAAATATATATAAATATGCATTTATGCAATAAGTACATAAAAGTATATGTTTGTGGTTATATTCTAATTCAGTCCCATACCCTTGTCAATTTAGCATGACCCACTTCTTTGTAGCCTCAAAGTTTTTGTTTTGCCTTTCAGATGACTAATCTGGTGTCTAGTTAGTTCTTTTGGCATGTGTCAAGAAATCACCCCTCACTATGCGTAATAAAAGACTAGAAATATTTCTCTCCCCTGCTCAGTATATGTTTCTGTGTGTGGTATCGAGTCATGTGCTAGGCATACAGTAAGCCTTTGGGCAATGACATTTAAACCATAGCAGGAAAAGTCCTAGGTACAATGTCAGTGGCATTAGAGTCCTGCTCTGGGAGTCTTTAATTTTAATAACTATGTCACTGTAACATTAGGTTGTTCCAATTTGTGGGAGAATTTTGTTTGTCTTTATTTAAGTGTCCCTTTTCTACTAACATGGGCTTAAATTGACACAGAAGAGTTGTACTTGCTTGTCCTTTAATACAGTTGTCTAAAGTCAGAGCCAAGAGGTTTAGTTTGTTTTCTGGTGTTGAAAATGCTCATGTTTTTAAACATATAGCATGGCATCTTCAAAGGAACTAGTGGCACAAAAACAATTAGGTTCCACTGAAGCCCGCACTGTAGGGAGGTAACTGTTCTGACCCAGAGCCATGATCAGGTAATTTGTATATCACCCACAGTTTAGTTGAATCATGTTGCTTCATTCAAAGTTCACGCCTCGTAATAATCCATAGATAGTAATTGTCGTATGTGAGGTGGGATATGGATTCTTAAAATCTGTTTAGAAAGCTCCTTAAGAACAGATGATTACTTGCTTTGTGAAATGTCAATCTGACCGCCCTTTCTCTTAGAAAGTATTTTTTCTCTCGCTTCACAAACTGTAAAACATTGAAGTCCACTCCATGGAAATTTGAGCGCCTTTAGTAGTGCTTTACCAGGATCACAGCCAACCAAACGCCAGCTGCCTGCCTCGAAAGAACACTTACCCAGCATGCACAAGGTCCTAGGTGTGGCTCCCAGCACCCCTCCAAAGAATTGAAAATCAAAAGAATTAATATCTTCAGTGACTTTGAGGCTCAAGAATGACTTGGAATCATGAGCCACCCTGTGAAAATGAAACAGATTTATCTGACTGCGATGATCATACCCTTTTGGAGAGTCAGGTGCTAAAGGAGAAAGTGCGTGTTTATTTCTTCCTAAGGGAAGCAGCACTAGTTACCCACAGGAGGCTCAGCAGCAAAGAATTTAAAACTGGGGAACAAACAGAATGGAAGCAAAAATTTGCCGCGAGGACTAAATCGTTCTCAGTAGCCATGTGTGGCTCTCATAAGTTGAAAGCATAGCATGCTTTCTATGGAGGGCTTGAACATCCTCCGTAAGGACTGATTTCAGGAACACCATCCAAAGACAGTGCAGAGAAAAAGAAAAGATGTTTAGTAAAGCTGGACAAATTTACAAATATGCAAGACACATAGATAAGTAATTACTTATAAAATATTAACCATCCAATTTTGCAATTGTATGCTTTAATATCAAATTCTACATATTTTCTCAAATACATAGTGCCCACAATCTCTGAGATTTTTACATTTTATTCTTTATTTGAAAACATTATATAAAGTTTTAAATAAGATACTTTGGAAAAATTTATTTACTGAGTATATATATATATATATATATGGACCACGTGTATGCAGCTAATCCTAGAGACAGAGAGGGCACCATATATCCTGTGACTGGAGTTACAGGTTGGGTAAAACCACTTGGTGTGTGTGCTGAGAAAGAAACCCAAGTCCTTTGCAAGAAGGACATTTGCTAATCTCCTTGACTTTTGAGTTACTTCTCCTGCCACTTATATACATTTGTTTTGTTTTGTTTTTCAAGACAGGGTTTCTCTACTGTTTCAAATAATACTCAGTGATTAATTATCATTTGGAAGATCACTTATACACATTTCTTAATGTAACAAGTGATCTTCCAAATGATACTTACTGAATATTATTTGAAACAGTTTTCCTAAATATAACTATTAGTCTGAAATGACTAGAAATATTTTTCTGATTCTGATTAATAATATCAATAATTTAAAGGCCAATACTCTATAATTAGGGTCTCTAGGGGAATCTGTTGAGACTAATTGGAAAGTCTCCTTTTTGACAGCTTTTTCCACAATCCTGCCTTTCTTTAAAGCCTGGTTTTCTTTATAAATGGACTGCCACTGTTTCACTAAGTATAGGAGGTTACTAAATCAAGTGACAAACCATCCTGTGTGCTAGACTATAGTTCCTGAAGTTTTTCAGTGCACTCTATTTATCAAATATTAAAACATGAGGAACTTTTCTTTCTTTCCCCCTTTATGGTTATGCATTCATGTAACAACTTAATATCCAGTGGGCTTTAGATAACTTATTTTTGCCCTGATTAATGGACTGACAGTACAATCCAGCTACTAACATCATGATTGCAAGTTTGAGTGGCATACACTCCTGTACAGAGGAATAATGTACTGAGATGAATAAGTGAATGATGATGAATTTAAAGACGTGTCAGTATTTCCTTTTATTGGGAATTAATGTAGGAGATTTATCACTCATTGAATGACCAGTGTATAAATTACGTTGGCTGCCTATGGAAAAATTATTTGATTGATAGGTTGGGTAGCAGCTTTAAATTTATCAAATTTGTAATTGATACAGTTCAGCTCTTTTGAGATTTGTTTAAAGATGAATTATGAAATGGTTGCAAGGAAACATTAAATAGTTCTGTGACAAAATTTTAATGCCTAAATGGTAAAGAAATATATTGAAATCCTGGTTCAGTTTCTGTGGTTGATAAATTAATTATTTAGCTGTTTGCTTCCTTTTCTCCTTCTCCTTCGATGATTTATGTCGCAGCTGTGTCATAGCAGCCACATTCTCACACATCCCTAAGGATGGGGGTAATAAATCTCCTGGTGCTTTCCAGCCTCATTTATTTTCAATAGAGCTCTGGAGATACTTAAATGAATAAGAATTATTATCAGTGTTTCTTTCACAGATTGATACCAGCAAGGCCCAATGGAGTTAGATTGGGGAAAGGATAGAAATTTCTGTCAGGAATTCTAAATGATTCTGCTCAAGACAACAGATTAACACATTGTTTAGTGGTTGGCATGTCTTTGGAGTGTGAGTGAAGATATCTTTATCGTGTTTCATAGCTACATTTTCCGGTTAAGCTGCACTCGGCTGGGACAGTGGGCCATTGGCTATGTGACTGGGGACGGCAATATCCTGCAGACCATACCTCATAACAAGCCCTTATTCCAAGCCTTGATTGACGGTAGCAGGGAAGGCTTGTAAGTATGAGACACTTTGTTCAACTTGTTCTGCCTAGGCATGGAGCAGATGTGTGCTAATGATCTCGTAGTTTCTGGTTGACCTCAAGCCTAAGGCATAGATGTCCCTTCATTCTTGTTACTCATACCTAAGCTGTCATTTTATGGCACCCTAATTATATAGAGTAAACACATTTCAGCATTAAAAAACATGCTGAAACATAAAGGAACTTTTAACGTATGTGTATATACTATTAATATATTAATATATATGTATATTACTAGCTTAGTGTAATTCATTGCTACTATTTCACATAAAACAAAATTGAGCATTACATTTTGTTCTGACTTCTCAATTTTTTTTCTCCTTTTTAATCTTCTACCTGTTCACTTGTATGTCTTTTTATTCACCTTTATAATAAATCCAAATTTCAGAGTTATATGTCAATGCTAAACTCAGTTCTTGCCAGGTTGTTGCTTATTAAATTTTTAATAAAACTAAGTTTTCCTCCTAGAATGTTCCCAGACCGAAAGTTTGGCTAACTGGTTGGTACCCCGATTCCTATGAATTTCGGTCACTTCCTGTTGTCTTTGCCCTCCTGTATTTTCAGTGTCCTTCCCCCACCCCGCCCTGTTCTTTCGCTCTTCCCCTTGTTCAGCAACACAAGTTCATGTGACCCAGCTTGCAGGAAGGTGAAAGGTTGTGTTGAAGCCTGGCAGGAGATAGTGGAGAGCAAATGATTTAGATGCTGCCTTTTCTAAACCAATCACTAAACACAAAAGTGAGCAGGGTAGAGAAAGGAAGGAAGAAGACAGTTTTCAAAAATTGAAGCAAGAAGTAGATGTTAACTATGTGAAGAGGATCAATTCTTTCATTGCTGTGTGGTTGTTTTCTGTTTGGCTGTTGGAGCCTGGTCCTCATTTATTTTCCATCCTGTCCTTTAAACTCACTCTGCAGCCCCAGCTGGCCTTTAACTCTCCATCCACCTGCCTCAGTCTCTGGAGTTCTTCAATTATAAGAACCCAAACATGCAGCTTCTTGCCCCATAAAGAATGTATTACTGTTATTTTTAAGGATACATATATTTAAGAAAGCAGTTATATGGGAAATGTATGCCAGGATGTGGTATTATGTGTGCATTTCTCTTTTTTTATCTTCAGATCAGCATATATTTGCTGTTCTTTCATGTTTGACTTCTATTACATTAAAGATTTCTTCTTTTTTTTTTTCTTTTTGGTTTTTCGAGACAGGGTTTCTCTGTAGCTTTTGGAGCCTGTCCTGGAGCTAGCTCTTGTAGACCAGGCTGGTCTCGAACTCACAGAGATCTGCCTGCCTCTGCCTCCTGAGTGCTGGGATTAAAGGCGTGTGCCACCATAACCCGGCCTACATTAAAGATTTCTGTTAACCTGTTGGTTCTCCATGATATAGACTTTTTCACACTAACAAAGAAGGTATAAGTTGGCAAAACTATGCATAGATCAGTGTGAGTGGTTTTTGTTTTGTTTGTTTGTTTGTTATTGGTTTTTGTTTTTCTTTGTTTGTATTTTATGCCTTTTAATTTTTTCAAAAGCCAGCAAAAAGAAATGAGAAAGTAACAACTAGGAATATTTCCTGAAGAATAACAAACCCTCTAAACTCCTAAGCAAATTAACTTTTAATGTGTATACACATACACACGCTCATACGCACTCAGACATAGCATCAAATCAATGGACTGGTTGAATCTAACTTCCAAAGTAGATTAGGACAAAGTAAAAATACTATTAATTTGGGAGGATTTTCTTGAACCAAAGGATGGCACCTGGTCATCAAGGGTGGATATTTTTTCTTTCAGTGGAAACAATACTGTGTGATATAGAGGGCAGGTGTATGTTCATAATGGGCCAAGATGCCATTTCTCCTGACTGACACGGTCAGTAGTTTATGGGGCATTCTGGATGTGCTGAGAACCAAAACACTGGAGGTGTCCTTCCTGGGTTAAGTAGAATCTTGTAAGCTTTCTCTGGATCTTCATTTTCATGTCTGTAATTTTCTAAGTTGGACTTCTTCTAGAGTTTGTATGTAGTTTGACGATTTCAATATTTCATAACAATATTTTTAATAGCCATTTCGTGATATGAGACAGAAGATACCCACTTTTGCTTATTTTCTAAGTTTAATATTTGTAAGGTTTAGTTGCCCGTGGTAACCTTAAGTTTGTATTGTGTTCAGATGAGTCCATTCCTTTTCCTTCCTAAGTCAAAGGACACTCTGCCTGATCTGCCTGGGACTGTGTGAGAATATTCAGTCACACAATTCTAGTTGTCAGAGAATACTAGCTGTCCTATACTTCTAGTGGCTGTCTATCATAGCTTTCCAGTATTGCATATGCTAATATTTCTAGATATTTCACTTGAAGAGGAATGCTTTTATTATGTTATCAAAAATATTTTGCATACTTTTTTATTAAAATAGTCACTACTACCTCTCTTTAAATTTTTATTAAGCTCTATAATACAGAAAAAATGTTCAACAAAACTAATCATGGATTTTAGTCACTTTTATTGAACTAATTATACCAGCAATAATATTACAGTCGTACTTTACTAAAAAATACATTTAATAACAAGAAATTTGATTTTCAGTATATTTTTGAATAATGATTAAGCACTGTTTTGAACAGTGCAAGAAAATTCCTTATTTTAACTTTAGCTCAAAATTTTAGTCTGAGAAGAAAACCTTATATGTGAATGTCTGTGTGTATGATTTTACTGAACTTAGGGAAATATGGGATTATGGTATTTTCTGGGTTTCTAACATGCATGCTTTGCAATGTGCACTGGTGTCCATATAGCAGAAATGGAAAGATTTGAGAGAAAAACGAAGAGACTGTGGAAAAGACCACCAAGGAAGAGCCCAACTACTTAGGACATAGTTATGACTTCATTCTAACTACTTAGGACATAGTTATGACTTCATTCTAACTACTTAGGACATAGTTATGACTTCATTCTAACTACTTAGGACGTAGTTATGACTTCATTCTAACTACTTAGGACGTAGTTATGACTTCATTCTTTTTTTTTCTCTTCATGTGATTTTCAACATGACCTTAATATGATACATATGATGCTTCCAAGAAAGTAAATAATAATCTGCAGGTAGAAATATATTTAAGTAGTTTTAGAATGGATATAGATCACCACTGAATAGCTTTTTAACTTTATGAGAAATATATACTAACAGATTTTGATTGAAAATGATTATATATTGAACTAGTTTATATTTTGCATTCCATCTGCTTAAAACAGTGCAAGAATATGTCATGAGTCTAAACGTAGAAGAACCCGATTAGACTTATTGCAATAAAACCTTATATATTTAAAATGATAAAATTTTGTTTAAATTCAGTTATCTTTATCCTGATGGACGAAGTTATAACCCTGATTTAACCGGATTATGCGAACCTACACCTCATGATCATATAAAAGTGACACAGGTAAGAATATTTTTGAAAATATAATTAATACATATCTATACTACCTCTGAAATATATGTGAACTTCTACCTACTTGTGTTCAAAAGCACACTCAAATATTTCAAATGGTAATGTCAGAATTCTGAGAGTTCAAAGAAATTTTTTGATGTATGTTAGATAAAAATTTTTGTTGTTAATGGTGATATTTGCAGTCTTATTGGTACCTTTCTAGAGATAGATAAGTCAGATGTGGCTGCAAAGATGTAAAGAGAAAACCTTAATTAAAACAAAAAGGATAAAAATGAGTTTTGTGTTAAGGTTTTTAAAGCTAAATGAGTACTGAGGAACACTTAAAATTATAATACAGTTTTATAAATCTACTTTGACAGTCTCATGAACTCTGTGAGAACTTGGAAAACTCTTTGTGTACTTTTCAGTGAAGACAAAAATCTAAATGAAAACATCTTTTGGCAATAAACACCATGTGTTAGCACTTTCTTGTGCACTGGAGGATCTGCCCACCAGGGTGTTCTCTGTGCCGCTTCCCACAAAGCAACAGATCACAAAATCATAAAATGTTTAGTAGTGGATGAAATCACTCATAGCGGCTCGCAATGGTTGTGTGCAGTGAACAGCAGGAGGGCAGGAGCCCTGCCTGTTCTCTGAACTCTGCCCCTATACAAATCTCAATTGATTCACACCTTAGGTGTATAATGTTTCACCTTTAAAACTTTCATTGTATAAGTCCACTTTTTAAAAACAAACCACTATATAAAACTATGAGTTTGCATTCCCAAAGTTGCCAAACTAGAAACATGGTTAACTTAGCATTTATTGAGACATTGAAGAGAGCATGAAAGGGGGATTTTAACATTGTCTTTCTGAAGGCTCAGAAATTTTTAATAAGATTTTAATATAAAATATTTTATGATATTTTATAATTTAAATATGTTCATACTTTGATAAACAGTAAAGCTCAAACTTGTTTATTGGTTTCAGTACTCTTGATATGCTGAAGTGGGAGGGATACCCATTATGTACATGTGCTCTTTGTAGAAGGCATTTAGAATTTAATATATGACTACCATTCTCAGCTTTGTGTAGCAGTTTGAGAGTATATTACCAAATATGTATAATGGGATGCTAATGACAAATTGTTCTTCTTTCTGGGTCCGTGTTTTAAAAATAATGCAGGGGCTGAGAATGTACCTCAGTTGACAAAACATCTTCCGAACAGGTGTGAGCTCCTTATTTTGAACCCCAACACTACAAAAAACAAATCAATGAAGCGATCCATAAATTTTCAAGAATAGCATGATCCCTTAAGTTTCACATAAAATAGCCTTGTGCTGCAGTAAATTCCTTATCTGTGACTTGAGCATTTTATAATTGCGGCCTGACTTGGACAGTCATAGATGACCTCAGCACTTTTCCCGTAGTTCAGGGTTCTCAGCCATTTATACTTTATTTTGGATTGTTTTGCTAATGATTCTTTAACACTTTGTTTCATCTTCTCGCGCTTGTCTTGAGTTTACTAAGTCTCATGTGCCTGACAAATACCATAATGGATGAGATTTGTGTGTATCTGTGCATTGGTTGTGTGTGTGTGGTGTCTGCACACAAACTGAACATTGCAATGTTGTTAGTAGTCACAGAATAGGCATTGCCATTTTTTTCTTCTACTCATGCATATTTCGTGGGCATTCACTTCACTAAAACATGACAGAACTCTTGACAAACTTTATTTTCCCTCTCTATGCCGCTCTTATAAACAGCTCTTGAAGATAACTTCCTTTTTACATTCACCAGTCTGTCTCTTCTTTATCCAGCAGAAATTGTCAGGATTTATTCACTGAGGCTCCCTCTTCCAAACATCTAAGCTTGACTCAGCCAGTTTTTAATTGTGAATATATTTACTTTCCATTTACTTTTGATTTGAAGATTTACTCTTGAATTTGAGGAAAAGAGCTGAAACTCACTGTGACTCAAGCTTGTTTCTCTTTACTACATGCTATCCTTGTACTTGTAGACTACAGAAAGCGCGGCCACGTGACAAATAAACATTGCTTATCTTTCATCTTAAGATGTCTAAAAGATAAAATGTAATGTCCGGATAACACTTTTTCAGTTTGGCCTTGAAGTGAAATGAGTGTGTGACGTTTACAAAACTAAACAAAAGAAGACCAAGTCATTTATATTGCCATTCTAAAACTGTAGATATTGTCTTTAGAATCCCTGTGGCTGTTGTAACAAGTTTGTTCTTAAAGTAATGGAGTAAAACATTAACCCAAAGTGTGGGTGTAGGTGTATTTATATAAAATTAATGCCAAGATCTCAAATGTTTTAAAAATTGATTTTTTTAGACCAAATTGTGAATATCAACTTAAAATGTGCCCTTAAAAAGTAGCCTAATTCTGACAAATTCAAGTGTGGGAAACTGAAGTCATTCATTGTAATTGACGAAATTTGATGTTAATACTTCATGCTCGAAAACCGTTAACATCGGCCCCTTTTCCCTATATTCCAGGAACAATATGAACTGTATTGTGAAATGGGCTCCACTTTCCAGCTCTGTAAGATCTGCGCAGAGAATGACAAAGACGTCAAGATTGAGCCTTGTGGACATCTGATGTGCACCTCGTGCCTTACTGCGTGGCAGGTACAGTCGCCCCACTCACACTTCCCCCTTAGGGTCCTAAGTCTTAAGGATTCAGGAAGTGATACTTAGAACTGTTTTATCTAAAATAGTAATATAGATATATGTGTGTATATATATGAAATTGATAGTTTTGCTATGTTTTGTATTTTTTTCACATATGTAACTTAAGTTTCTGTTGGTTTTAAGTGGTTTCACTTCTGTCATACAGTTAATTTCTCGATGACACAAATGTTAACCTACCCAATGAGTCCATTTAGTCTACCTCAGATTGTACTCTTGGAAAGATTTTGGAGCACAGCGAGTTACAGTAAGTCTTATGCTATTGCTGTCAATCAGATCTCTTTTCTCTTGTGATACAGTGCATGACTCTTGTGTTCGTGATAGCTGCTTTGAGAAACCAAAACTGGGCAATCCAAGAAACATGTCCCTGGAGCAGTTTCTAACCAAACAGGCAATTTCCAATTTTGAGAAACTTACAAAGAGTAACTTCCTTCTTGTTTGTAGTTAGGCAGTCACTAAATACAAAATGAGTTGATGTTTTAGAATAAGGCCATGAGAAAGCTGTTTTTCCTCTCATGACTCTTTTGTAGGCCTTTAACTGTTGCTAAAGTTGGGGATTTAAAATGGGTCTTTTAACTGAATTCCAGTTTTAACTATTTACAGATTTTTTTTGATCAGGTCATCTTGCAATTTGCTATTTAATATAGCCCTGTTAAATTTAGCAGTATGTTGATGTAATTTGGAAAGCAAAACTTTTAATTTTTAAACCTTGGCCTTCACTCTTTGGCCTTCTCTTTCCAACCTTGAACTTGTGATGTAAGGGAAGATGGGTCAGGGGGTTCATGAAACGAGACAAGCTGCCTCGGAAGGCAATGGCAGCGATTGAACTTACAGATTGGTGACAAAATATAATACCTTTCGTAATTTCATAGTTTTTAAAAGGGATCTGCTCTCCCTGAAGAGACTTTGAAAATAAGAAAGAAAAAGAGGAAGAACAAGAGATAAAATACAGTTGATTTAGGTTTTCATAGCCCTCTGTGAGCTCATGGGCATCATTGTCACCTCAGGAAATTTGTACAGCATCTCCATGTCTGTCTCCTTCAGCATGCTTTTCGGTTATATGTTGCTTTAAGTTTTCTCAATATCCTTGCCCTTATTTCTTGCATCCTATTCATTTTGATGCTGAATCTACACAGCACAGGGAGTTGCTGGCAGAAGGAAGGGACTTGATGTGGCATCAGCGCAAATCAATCCAGCAGATGGGCACTCCATGGCTGTTTATGTTAGCTACACTCACTCTCTGCACTTAGTGATCACTTGATGTGCTGACGGAAGTCAGGTCCATCCAGCTGCACCTTGACCTCTGCAGATGAACTGATCCAAAGTGCTATTGACTTTTCACCTCCCCACGGGATGCCTGTGAAGGAGAGTTTAGAACTTTTCACCTATGACCCACTCAGGATCACGGGATGAGTACTGAACCAAGAAGAGGCCAAGTTGTGTCCCTTCCTGTTCTGTAATGACTTAAACAGTCTAGTAATAATGCTTCTCCCGTGTTCCCGAAAGACAATAAAAGCATTATTTACTTATCTTTAAATGGAATGAATAAATTTAGGCTAGTCCACGCTGGGCCCCGTCTGCCTCTGTTGGGGCTGTGTGTTCCAGCTGGTTTTCTTTGGGCTCCAGTCTTGAAATGTGCGGTACACCCACGTTATGCATGATGGGAATTCATGTGTTTGATCTAGTAATGTGCTTGTTATGGGGAAGGAAGGTGGGTAGGTGGGTGAAACAATTGCTTAATGCACTTCACAAGTGCCGGTTCCATTGTAACCAAAGGTGGGTTTTGGAAAGTATGCCTTAGTGTAACAGGAGAAACAGTGTTTATTCTATAGACTTCTTACAGGACAGCTGATCGTTATTTTCTCAGTCTGTTGTGTAAAAGAGCATGTGATTCTTTCCAGCTCCTTCTATATTGTTATTGCTCTGTCCCTCACATCACCACGATTTTTCAGTATACTGTGGAACATTCTTCAAAGGTGTAGGTACTTCCTCTTTCTGGATGAAAATCAGTCCCCAGATGCCTAGCATATGTTTCTTATATTGATATTAGTGACTTTATGTAGATATTCCAGTAATACTTATAAATTATTAGCCTCTGCTGTTTCTCCTTTTAATGTTTGCCTACTTCTCAGTTTTGCTTTTAGAAATTGAGGAAGTGCACACATGACCAAGTGCTGCAAACAGGGCTGGGGAAATTAGTAGAAGATACATGAGAAAGTAGTAATAAATTAGTAACTTATTAAGTAAAGTTTTAAAAACTAACTATTTCAAACTTGTTCGTGAAAATGATGAGTCCCATTAAATGATGCTTAGGCCGCCGGGTGGTGGTGGCACACAGCTGTAATCCCAGCACTTGGGAGGCAGAGGCAGGCGGATCTCTGTGAATTCGAGGCCAGCCTGGTCTACAAGAGCTAGTTCCAGGTCAGGCTCCAAAGCTACAGAGAAACCATGCCTGGAAAAAAAGGAAAAAATATTCCACTTACACCATCAGTGAGTACTGTTACCCTGTACTGGTTGTTGGATTTTGCATATAGACTAAGGAAAAATGGGCACAATTTTTATTTCAGTATTAATTTGAAATCTCACAAAAATATGTTTCAATTAGTTTTTCACTTTTATTTGTATGACTGTCTATGAGCTTTCCCCAGTTATTTTGTAAACGTTTCCAGGTATGTCCATATACCATCTAGAACATGGGTCTTTGATGTTAGAATCCTACATATAGGTACTATGTTGTTTTCACTTAGATACTGTGAAGGAAAGCAGGAGGGCATACGATTGTTGTACCTGGACAGTGTTGTAGGTCATCTGCAGAAAGCCTCCTGGAGCGCTTGTTCTGGACAGTTCTTCACAAGAAGATGCTGATCCTACAGAGACCTTTGCCTGCTTTCCCTCTGAGAATGAGATTTAAAACTTGCAGCCTTGGATCCATGTGCAGTAGCCCGTGAACCTCATTATTTCCCTCTGCTGCTGGCACAGACAGCCCCGAGACCTGGCTTCTCTTTACCATGTTCTCACAAGAATTATTTGCCGTGCTGTCTGACATTCTTTTCCTTGTTCTTAAATAGCTTGTCATTAGGACAAGGCTTAAAATTCCTAAAGTGATAATCTAGAATTCCTGTGTCCCGGGGGTTTATAACATTCCTTTTGTTCTGTAATGTATTGTCAAACCTGGGATCTAAAGGCACAGATTTAGCGGGAGATTTCTGAGGGTTGGAGCTCTTTGCTGAAGGGCACGCTGTGACAGATGTCTCTGTCTTTTTACTTTGCTTCTGTTCCAAAGTGATATAGTATAGAATATTTTTTTCCTCTTTTTCCTTTAAAGCCGTTGGTTTTATTTCATGGGATTGTTCACTTTTACTGTCAGAGAAAAAGTTAAGCTTTTAAGGTAAATCATGAACAGCAAAAAGCTACTGTTGTGGTTACCCAATAATATTACCCTTTGATCAAAGCAAACCTGGACACTTCAGCGTTCATTCCCAATGTCTTCAAGTCTCCTCCTCCTCCCCCTTTTCCACTTCCTCCTCCTCCTCCTCCTTCTCCTTCGCTAGCTCTTGAGCAGCTGATGTCTCTATACCAACTTCTGAGCTGAAAGAAGGTTCAGCCCTGGTTTCTGCTTTAAAATTGCTCCTGAAAATTTTGTACATGGGATTGCTGCTAATAATTACCTGAAACAAGTATCTGCTTTTCCTACAATTTTAGTTATGGGCATTGCAGAGTTTCCTCTTACTTTATAGTTCTTTGGTTGGGTGTGCTGATATGAAAATGGTTTTAGAGAAATGCCTGCCTGCCAAGAAGTTAAGCTGAATCAGTCAGCGTCCAGCAGGCAACACTGAACCTGAACAGTAAATCCTAATATGTTCAAGAAAGTGCTTTTTTAGCTAAAATTGTCTTTCATTCAATGCCCTGTTTTGGTTTAATTGAAACTCATTAGAGACTTAAATTTGATGTAATTAGCAGTAAACCTAAGAGAGGCACAGTAGTGGTAGCTGTTAGGGCTGTCAGTGGTTGCTCTTTGATTGCCATTATAATGGCCTATTCGTCATGCCCCCAAAGATGTGTCAGATGTTTGTTTTTCTATTTTCATTTTCTGAAACAGCTGTGTTACGTAATAAATTGAATAACTATGGACGAGTTTGCCCAAAATACCAAAGAAGTTAAACAATCAGCTCTCCAGGGTCTTTGGAGCAGTAGGACCCTGGGTGTGTCCTCGCTGTTCCTCCCTCGGTCAGTAGAGCTTGCAGACGCCCCTCTTACTTTCCATGTCAGTAATATCCTAAGGAAACGTTTATCCTCACTGTCCTGAGGGCCACATCTCCCTGTGTGCATAGTCTACAAAACACCCATAATGCAGCTGGTCC
Source organism: Ondatra zibethicus (assembly GCA_004026605.1). Classification (NCBI taxonomy): domain Eukaryota; kingdom Metazoa; phylum Chordata; class Mammalia; order Rodentia; family Cricetidae; genus Ondatra; species Ondatra zibethicus. Next base: position 24,519 of record PVIU01007600.1, on the reverse strand, counting down.
CCACATAGAGTGCAAATTAAAGAATTGTGCTGCTGCTTTTACAGAGTCTGTTAAGTGGCTTCTGGGCTTTCAAGTGGCACAGACAGCAAACCAAGTTTATCTCTCCCAAATAAAAAAGATTATCTCTGTCAATTCTAGGCAGCCATATTTTAAATTGCTGACAAAAAATTTAATTTCATTAAAAGAAAAATGAACTTCTCCTGTGATTTTCCCCCTCTATTTCTCTTCAGACCGTTTTGAAGGAAAGACTTTGCAGTGTCCAGAATGATAATTAAGAAAAGAGTGAATGCATACAAATCTATGAATGTGGCTTTAATACCATGTGACTAAAGAGAGCGTTGTAGGGAGAGTTAAGAATTGAGCTCACTGCTTATATCTTAGTAAGAAATGGATATTACCTGACTTCTTTTAAAAACAATATTCAAATTTCCACCCTTACTGAAATTTTTTAACAGAAAAGTAAAAATGAAAGAAAGAAAGAAAGAAAGAAAGAAAATTTGCCTTTAAAAGCGTTTAAAATGGATACTTCAAACTTTCGCTTCTGTTGATTCTTTTCTCAAGTGAGTGTGGTTGTGGTAGAATGAAGAGGGCCTTCTCTGTCCCGGAGGGGGACTGAAGGGGCTGCACACGAGAAATGACCGGAAATGCTGCAGTGACATCCTGAGCTTCATGCATAGAGTAGGCAGCGCTGGGCAGCCCGGGCCTGCGAGAGGGAGCAGGAGAACAGCAGGGGGCCCTCTGAGGAGTCTGTCCTGTGCTCTCACCCCCTGGTGCCTGCTGAGGACTCCAGTCTGGCAGGCCAGAGAGCTTCCTGGCCAGTCTTCTTAGTTCCACCTCCCATTTTGTCACAAAAGTGCTGGGATTACATCTGTGCCAGAGTCTGCACAAATTGTGTCTGTTCTAGGCCTGCAGACTTGAAGGAAAGTGCTTTTATCTGCTGAATTATCTCACACACTCCAGGGACAATAAAATCTTTAAAATAAAAAGAAATGCTTGAATCTGAGTCTACCGACGAAATGATGGACCTCTTACTAGGTGTCTGAATCACAACAGAAATGCACACTTCGGAAGCATTAGTAGTCGACTGTAACACTCTGATGGGATCCATTCTTTTTTAAGATTTCCTTTTGTTTTATGTGTATAAATGCTCTGCCTGCCTGTTTTGTCCATCTATCTACCACAGCTGTGACTGCTGCCCCTGGAGGCCAGAAAAGGACATTGGATCACGGAGAACTAGCCAGGTGTGAGCCACTGAGCCCTGGTTCTCTGCAAGAGCAACACGTGCTCTTAACCTTAGCACCATCGCATGAGCCTTTCTAGTTTTGGTTGTTTGAAAGTTGTTAGCATTGAGTAAAATGTCTGCTGATCATCAACTCTGCGGCCATGGAATGATGCTCTAGATCAGTGGTTCTCAACTTCCCTAGGGCTGCAGCCTTTAATACAGTTTCTCATGTTGTAGTGACCTCCAAGCATAAAATTATTTTGTTGCTACTTCATAACTATAATTTTGCTACTGTTATTAATTATAATTTAAATATGTGATATGTAGGCCATCTGCTATGTGATCCCCAAAGGGGTTGTGACCCATAGGTTGAGAACCACTGCTCCAGTTTTAAGCAGCAGATTTTAGGATGTAAAGCTCTCACTGATGAGCTGTCCATCATCCTGTGAAGAAACTGTATGTTTGAATAGCATATCCATTGACTATCATAGCTTCTCTTATTTTGAAACTTACAGTTTGAGCATAACAGTTTAACAAAAAATGTTTTCATCAATAAATAACCAGAAACTCGTGCAATTGATTCATTACTGTATTATAGTAAAGTCTTAGAATGAAAAGATTAGGCTGCTGAGACAGGCCTCCTTGCCTTGATTCTCTGCACAGTCTTGCTTAACTACATGTGGCTTTCATCAGACTGTGAAAACCCTTAATTTTCTTACTGGGGAAATTAGAATGGAGACTTTGACTATATAGGAGAACAAATGAGATAATATCATATAAATGGGTTTATAACAGTGCTTCAGAATGTATCATTTAACAGACCTCCTGTTGGGGGACTACACCCACATCCCTTATTTCTAGTTATGGTTGTGCAGCATCATACCAATGATTCTGCATTGGTATTAAAATCATGTTCATCTCTGGTAAAGATGGGAATTTCTCCCGAAGTAAGTTCTGTTTCAGATGCTGCTATGTTCCCTCAGTCCTCACAGCTGCTTAGCTTTGAAGGTATTTTTATTTGAAGGTGGAATTTATTTGTACAGTACTTTGTTAAGCTTTGAACTAGTTAACCTCACTTAATAGTCATTATGACCAAATGATACCCTTTAAATGGTGTGTTATCTCATTATACCTTTCAAATAAGAGGCGGGTAACTGTCCGCTGTGTGGTGGTGATAGAAGCCCAGGCATGATACTCTAATTTAGAATGCCTTGGAGCATGTTGTGTTTTACTGTACAATTCTCGAGATCGTCCACGTCAAAGCTGTGAGAGTGTAAGTCACCAGAGCCTTCCCCCCTTCCATAATAGAATACCAAAATGGAGGTCTCCCTAACATTGGAGCATTGAATCTTCACTTACTTTCAATAAGAAGTAATTGTTAAATTCTTTGAAATATGAAAATGTTTAATAATGACTTGACCTACTTTTATGGCTATATATCCTAATATAATTATTTCACATAACTTTCATTAATAAAAAATATCCATGGTAAATTTAAAGTGCATAAATTATAGGAAGATGATATAAATTACAGTAACTAATAAGGATAAAACACACATTCACTTAGACACATGGGAACAATATGGAATGTGTTCCAAAGTGGGTTTTATGAGTAGACGTATGTCCTGGGGCCTTCCATGGACATTGTGCATGTGAGGAGTTAGGAAGTGCCTGACTGCCACCTGGTAGGTATCTTAGTTGGAAAATGTTTGCCACACAAGCATGAGGTCTGAGTTTGGCTTCCTAGCATCCCTATAGCCTGGCTCACAACTATAGGGGAAGGATCAGGTACAGGAGGATCCCAGGACTTGTCGACTAGGAACTTTACCAAAATGGTGAACTCCAAGCTTACTGAGGGACTCTGTGTCAAAAACTATGGTGGAAAGCAAGTAAAGGAAAGCAGCCAACATGGACCTCTGGCTTGCATCCACCGAGCCCTGGGAACACACACATCTACCATAGTCTACAGAAAGTGCTGACCGTTAGTCAAAGTGTTCTCTAATAATTCTGAAAGCAAATAAATTGTAAGTATAATGCTTATCTTAAAATGTCTAAGAAGATGTTTGGGTCATAGTGTGTATCTAAGGAATTTATAAATAGTACACAGCACACAATGATTCAGGCAGAAGTTGGTACTTGTTCTGTTCACTTGGGCTCCTGTAGAGTGTGTATGATAAAACAGATTGGTTATCTACATTGATTTTTCTGCATTTTCTATCATTGTGAATTCATTATGATGTTTCCTTAAGTTATGGTATGTATACATAGCATATTATAATATTAACTCCTAGTGTTAATGGCTGGTATATAAATCTGAGATAATGTATCATGAGTATATTGCATAGGTAATGTTCAGGTAGCTGTAGGATTCACTGGTAACTTCCCTGACCTTTGGTTCTGAAGTATTTCTACATTGGGGAAGTGAAAGCTACTGAGTCAATTAGAATAAAATGAATCTTAAATACTTCCTCTTAACATTCACAAATTGTGAACATATTAAGGACTAAGAGCAGAATTGTATATTGTTCTTCTCCAATAACATATGTTCTTTGATCATGACTTAAGTATATGTTGACAGGAACATTATTTTAATCATTGATGTGCAATCCTGATGAGTTATGTCTCTTCTAGACATTCTTCATCTGCATTCAATCAACCATGTGACAGAAACTAGGGCAGAGTAACCAAAGTGGCATTTGAAAATTTATGGTTCTGTCTCATTTGCATATGACAGTAGTTAACGAAAAAGAGTGACGGGTGAAGTTATACAGAGTAAGTACTGCAGTCAGTGGGAACTGTTTGCCAGTCAAAATGGGAGTCATTCCAACTGTTTCCATTTAATATCCATGAAATGTGCTTATGTTCAGGTCTAAGATAAGGGATTACTCACTGCTAATTCTTCTCTGCTTACATTATCAGTAAATTTGTCCTACCATCAATAGGTCAAACTGATCAGACAATGTCTCTTGAGATATCTACTCTCATATTTGCTAATCTTACATACATTAGTAATTTTCATAAAATTAACCTGCTAGGTAAGAAGGTTGGAGCAAGAACTTAGGTCCTTGTTTAGAAGAACCATATCCAGTCTTTCTCTTGTGTTACCAGGATGTTTTTGCCTCTCCACTCCTCCTCTTTCTAAAGTAAAGTCAGTCAATCTTAGGAGAAAAAGAGGTGTGAATTATCCATAGCCAGACCTACATGGAAGTTGACCTGGCAAAAGGAGCACAATTAAAAGTATTACAGCTTCCAGGCACTGCCCTAGCACATGATATGGCTTTACGATTCAATTTGAACGAATTTAGTGACAGCAGTTGAACTTATGTCTTTAAATGATTTGTTGTATTTTGGTATCCATTAAGATATATGTGGACAGATTTATATAATATGTAGAATGTGCTTCAAAATAATTGACAAGTGGAAGTGTGAAGACATAGAAGAAGCAAATTAGGCAGGAATTAATTGTTGTTCAAGTTTGGCAGTGCATGCATATATTCATTCTACTCTATATTTTAATTTTAAGTTGCTATAATAATGTTTAAATTGCATTATGAATGAAATATCCACATAGGTTTCATTCATTTGCCTTGCATTCTTGTTATAGAGAACCTGAGTTTCTTTTCAGCTTACACATGAAGAGCTAGCTTTTTTAAGTTACTCAATTTAATATATGTCTGTGCGGAAATGCCAATAGAGACACACAGTACAGATTTTAACCTTTACAGTAAGATTTCACCTAGGTGATAACTCATTATTGACTATTCTCTTAAAGTTAAAGTCCTTTTCTTCAAGTCGTACTAGGAAGGTTTAGATTTCTTTAAGGTTTCTCAGTGTTAAACATATCAAAGTAAGGACATTACCCAAAATGAAAGAATTCAATCTTGTTTTTATCATGTGTGAAATTATGGGTCACAAAAGATTTAAGTTCATCAATTCTGAAAATGAAAAATGGCTGATATGTGCATTTTCTCTGTCTCTCTATCTCCCTTCCTCCTTCCTCCCTCTTCCCTCTGTTTGTTGTGTGTGTGCAGTTTTGCTAATTCATATGTCTAATGATTTACTTTTCCATGTTTTAAAAATTATGCTCCAGCATATGAATAAGGAAATATTAGTTTCTTTTCATTAAGCCATCCAATGACATTTTTCTTTTTATTCCTTTTGAAAATATATACATTGCAAAGAAGGTATTTAGTTAGTTAATACAAGAGAAGTTAAAGGAAATTCCAAGCCAATAGTATCTGCTTCAAAGTAGACATCTGGAGAGGAAGAGAGGTTTTTGGGTTTTTTTTTGTTTTTTTTTTTTATTTTTTGCAATACTCTTGAAGCCACATTGTTGAAAGCAGGTGATTTAACTTCCCATAAGCCAAGCAGATGCAATACACTAGGCCTGAGTTAATAACAGAATGACTTCTGTGTATTTGTCCTCAAATTAAAAAAAAAAAGATGCTAATTCATCCCTTAAGCTGTTTGTTTCATTGGTTTTTGACATTTTAAAACATAGCACTAAATTACGTGTATAATACAAAAATGCCAGGGTAGTGAATGTGTTTTACCTTCTGTTTCTAGACGGTGAGGTAAGAGAACATCTCATTCTAGCTGCTCTGCTCCCAGCTGTTAGTATTTTGTGCTGTTAGAGCTTAGTTAGGAACATGAATGTGGGAGGCCCAACAAAACCTCACAAAAGTATTTGTGCAAATCTTTTGTAGCCTCTAATTTGAAAGCTGGATTGGGAGGTGCTTCAAATCTTCTGGTGTCGTATTCTACATGAACAGATCAAGGCAGCGGGCTCTGAGGTAGTCAGCTTCCCACTGACGAGTCAGAATTCTCTGAGATAAATCAACGTCGGGCGTGAAAGCGTCCTTTGGCTCATGGCTTCCGAGGTTCCGGGTTGTGGTTGGTTGGCTTTGCTGCTTTGGCTGGTGATAAATCGTGTGATGGAGCAAAGCCATTCACCTCATAGCATTTTTTAAAATGCTTTTTAGCAGTGGGGAAGATAAGAAGGAGGCGGTATTCTAATAACCCATTTGTGGGTCCTCCTGGGTCTGCCACACCACCTCCACTGTGCCTTATGACACAGAGGTGAGGACGCGGCAGACGAGCAACTAAGATTTCAGTGCAGGAACCTTTTGGGGGACTTGTAAGTGATAGGCCACACTGTTTTCAGCATAGATGGCTACTTCTCCGTGATATTTTATTTTCCCTACTCATTCTTCATTAATCACGATTTAACAAGCCCTAGTCAATTTAAGCCTAAATGTTGACCTACAATTAATATGCACAAGATCTTTTCCAAAGAAGACTTCAAATAGGTTGCTTTGATTGCTGCTTATTACTGCTTTAATCATTTTTAATTTTGCCAAGATGTTCTTTTTATAGAATATTTAATTAGCATTGTTGTTTTGAAGAGGCACATAATTCATTTTCAGTATCTGAGGACTTTAAAGCCTTGTACATTAGAATTACAAATGCATACTTGTGAAAATTAAGTTAAGCTCCTTTGGAAGAAATTTTGCTCTTTGGTAAATTTAACGCCAAGCCTCGTCATATATTTTGTTGTCTTACAACCTGTTTTCCTCTAGTGCTTCTTCAAGACATCATGTCCTCACCCATGACCCACAAACTTGCGAAGCAGTTTTTGAGACTCCCCTGGATTGTTTTGATCTAATCAGTTTGTTTTGTTTATGTAGGAGTCTGATGGCCAAGGCTGCCCCTTCTGTCGCTGTGAAATAAAAGGAACTGAGCCCATCATCGTGGACCCCTTTGATCCCAGAGACGAAGGGTCCAGGTGCTGCAGCATCATTGACCCTTTCAGCATCCCCATGCTGGACTTGGATGATGATGATGATCGAGAGGAGTCCTTGATGATGAACAGGCTGGCGAGTGTTCGAAAGGTAACCAGAATTCATGACTGTCGCTTGCATGCTGTGAGACGACTAACAAAGTAGCCTCAAGTAGTCTGTGTGTTTGGTTAAGAAAGCATACTTGACTCAGAACTAAGATTAAAATATAAGCGGTAGTCTTTTTTTAATAGGTAGTCCCTTTTCCTCAACCAGGAAATACCTCTACAGAAATACTACTGCAGAAAACCACAACAAAGCAAAAATGCATAGTTGTGCAGCCCAGTCCCAGTGAATACATCCATAAAACACTCCTGCATGTAAGGCTTAGGGAACAATATGCAAAGGAGGCCAGAAAGACTGTAAGAGCCAGAGGACTATGGATTTTCTGTCTCAGAAGCTGCACCAATAAGTCTCACCAACATGGCTGCCTACATAAGAGCTGAGCAAGGACGACAGTAAACTTGCCCAAAGTGGACAGGGGGCTCACAGGGTCTCAGCCCTACATGAATAACTACAGCATCCAAGGGATCTGAGAGTGGGGGAATAGTTTTCCCTGGAAGAGTGCACCTGTTGGTTATCCAATACCAAATGGTCAGTCCTGAAAGCATGCACACAAGTAACATTATGTAGACTATGTTTTTTTTTTAGAAATATGTGTGTGTGTGTATACATACATTTATAAACATACATGCATCTAACAATTAGTAAGAGAAGAGGCCACGCATTTGAAAGAACAGGAAGATGTGTTATGGAAAGGTTGGGAGGGAAGAAGGGGAGGATTGTGTGATTATATTATCTCAAAAACCAAAGAAATAATTTTAAAAACTATTAGCAGTATTGACCAACTCATGAAATAATACATCGTGCAGAATCATCTATTAAGGTAGCCACCTGGTTTTAAAACTCATGAGAGGCAGATGAGGACATTCATTTACAATTAAACACCCAAGAATGAGATTAACAAATGTGAAAAAAAATTGAACAAAGGGAGTTATTTGGAAATGATAAGATGCACTTGATTAACATTTTTGTTGCGTCTAGAAGTATTCAGTAGATTGATTTTCTTAACAGAAATGACTTCTTGGTGTTCAATTTATTCACATAAAGTTCATCTCAAATTTCAAGAATGAAGTTTGAGGTTTGCTTGTTAATTTACCCGAGGAACTGAGAGTGGATACTACTGCCCAATGGTGATTCCTTCACAAAAGAATCAGTGTGCAGATTGAATAATTTAGAAATCAGAAATGGCAGATGGATTTCTAGAGACCAGAGTGTTCTTTGTATGGAAATACACATGGAATTCAGGTTACATTGAGTAGTTTTATGCTGTGGAAGTCACGAGCGGGATTCATTGCTATGGGAGCATCTGTAGATGCAGGAGCTGTGTGCCTCCTGACTTGTGCAGCCATGACTAACCAGCCACAGTACTCATCCCTCTTGAATTCAGCTTGGCCTCCATGCTTTCCAACTTAGCCCTAAGGAGAACCATTTGCCACTGAGGTGGAGTGGCAGTTGTGATGGCCACGTCACATTTTTTACATCGTGCACCTATTGCTATCATAGGAAAATAATCAGTGCACAGACCAGAGGAAACTACTTCAAGGCTGTGTCAGATGTTTCTAAAAGAAAACCCTTGCATTTTCTCTGTCCCTGAGTTCCATACTGACTTAGACATTCCCTTACCATTTTTACATGGTGGAGTTCGTGTGTGAGGTGTGTTGATCTCACTGATTTCACTACTGTAAGGTTCAGCTTTGGACTGGATGATGTTGCTGGTACTTCACACTGTTAGATTTACATACATTTCAGAAGCTAGCTCAGAGACTAATGTAGGTTTCAACTTTCAATGATAACAGCTGTTGAGAATTCTTAAAAATTACATCATCTCCTTGATCCAAGAGAAAGTTGTTATTCCTCGGTAACTCTAAATGATGAATAAGGAGAAAGGAGTCTTTAGAGACAATCAAGACTTGAGTCCCTAGCCAACTAAAATTCTGCCTTTAAGAAGAAGGGGTGACATACCAGCTGTTCTACAGAATAGAATTGGAGCTTCATTAACCAATGATTTCCACTCCTCCCTACGTTGGCTTCCTCTTGTAAAGCAGGACAGCAGCAGCAGCAGTTTCTTCCATTAACTGTTGAAATGATTAAATGAGATCTTGGATTTCAGACATTTACACAGTGTCAGGTCACAGGAACCACACAAGTGCTTGCTATTTTATTGTCCACATTAAATGAAATTAGGAATGCTATGTACTGAATGCACTGTGACACTCTTGACAATCTGAATTAGTAGAAACCATTGCACCCTGTGCTTGTAAAAAGAGCTAAACTAGTACACCAGAGATGATTCTTGCCCTCATCCAGAAGATGTGTGAATCCGAGCTCACTGTTCTGCCAGTCTGGCCATATCTCAAGCCCTCTGTGAGACTCATTCAAAAATGAGAAGGTGTGAAATGACAGTGAGAATGAAGTAGCATATGCTTGTCACATGGTCTTCATTGACTGATGCATGTGCTTGTCACATTGTCTTTGTTGACTGATGGTACTTTTTTCCCTTGAAGTAACAAATGTGTATGTATGTATGTATATATATATATATATATATATATATACATAATAGTGAGATATATTGAGGTGATAATGAAGCACTTAGATAGTCATGTTGATTTCTATCTCTTGATTTGCAAGACCTAATATGTCTTACTTGGCATGTTGCCCCAGGTATAGGATGCAGAATGCATCTAAAGAATGGTTATTGAATGCCTGAGTAACCTGAAATGGCAGCAAAGTATTTGAGAAACATGCAGCAGCTCGAGAAGTTCAGATGACCTCTGTGATAGACTTCTAGCTTGGAAAAATGCATTTCAGTTTCCCTTGCAAATGGCTTTTCTTTCAGTGTTCCATGTGGGGATTGGGGATGTGGCTCCAAGAGTAATTCTCTTGCAAATTTTGAGTAACTTGCTACTTAGAGAAGGAAAAAACATTTGCCCTGTATCAGCTTCACCTGAATTAAAGTGACTCTGGGGCCTCCTCTCATAGTGACTCTAGTAACACAAACTGAGAATGGGATGTCCAGGTGAGAAACAGGCCTGCCCTCCACCCTCTCTGGCCATTCCTGATCTGTTCCCTCTGCCACGTTGGGAAAATGAGAGATTTTTCGGAGTAATCACCTCTGTTGTTAACTCCACCAAGAGAAGGATTCTCTCATGCATTATTGGCTTGTGTCCTGTGATGAGTCTCTGTGACCTTCAGTGTTCCACTACCTTATGGCAGTTAGATATTTTATAAATGCAATTAAATTATAGTTACTTGGTTTTAATTTGATGTTGTGATTTAATTAAATGTCTCTTATGTCTACTAATCTGCTGCTAATCACTTAAGCAGATCATGACTTTTGTATTGTTTCACCAACCTCTGCCGCTTAAATTTTGGTATGGATACAAGCATAAATTCTTTATGAATAATTGGGAAAATATTACTATAAATCATGTTCTTATTACTGTGTTTATACGTTTTGATACAAGCATTGTGCTAAGTTATTATAGAGGACTATGAGTTCCTAAAACCAAGCCACACTTAATGTTCCTGTCACCCAGACATACTCACTAGCTATGTAAAGTAAATCAGTAAATGCATGTACACCTCCTCTCTGAGGCCAGTTACCTGATCAAAGGTTTCTCTTTTATTTCCAATTTAATTTAAAGAAAAGCTATATTGCTTGAAAGACAGTATTTTCATAAGCTTTTATGCAGTGATGAGTTAGAGAACAGATCATAAACAAAGACAGATTACTTTGACAAAAAGCCATTATTCATACATGTTCCTCCTCCGTTTTATTATCTTCATTGTCTCATCATCTAATCATTTAAAGTGTCTCATTTTCCCAACCAAGAGTGGCTGTCAATCATTGTCCAGTAGAATGATTCAATTTTTTTATCTTCCATTTCAGTTACTCATCTTTTTCTCCTTTCATGAGCTGTCTGATGACTATCTTGTACTTTGTTCTTTTCTGTCTTAAGCTTGTTGTCTTCATTAAATTAATAATCCTTCCATCATTGCATAGAAAACTGAGCTGTATTTTCCAGTTACCACAGAGATTTCCAACAACTGGTAGTGGTCAGTCACTGTGCACACAGACTGCTTCCTTGGCAGTCCTTCATAAATTGAGAATATTTAGTAATGATGATGCTTCCAATAAGCAGAACCCACAGTTCTATAAAACAGTGCATTATTTGCCTCATTAGATGGAAGGTATTTTATGATTTAACTGGAAAGTGTTTTAGATTTTGCCCAAAACTGTGTCTTTCCTTGAATTTCTGAGCTGTCAGCTTTCCTAGATAATTGGGTCTCTATGATATGAGCCCCAGGAGTTAGTCCAGATTTGATGAAAGAGAACATCACAGCTTCCTCAGTTATCACAGAGAAGGGGTCTATTGATATTCAAACATCTTCCTAATACTAGAAAAGATATCAGCAAATTTTTAATAGTTTATTAGGAATTATCTTGAAAGAAATATATTACTTATCAAATATGTAAAGTAACTTAGAAAAAATATTAAGAAATTACATGTAAAATAAATCAGTTGATTGGCTCAGCTTCTGAGTAGGCCTGAATTATTTCTTGTGACATAAGCATTATATATGCTACAATGCTTTTGTAGCATGCATTAGGTCCTAGGTTCAGTCATAATGCTAATAAAATATTAGTAAATGGATGACTATATCAGGAGAAAAATAGCTACAAACAAGGGTTAAGGAAATGTCTTTAATCTTTTAAAACATTCTCATACTGTTTTCTTCATTAATTAAATCTTAGTGTCCCTTAAAAGCCATGTGTTCTTTACTTACTGCCTTACCTCATGGTGGTAAAGTGTGGAGGTTATATAATTTCCCTGATCCTCAGGAAAGACTTTGGGTAGCCAGCTCTTGGGTTTTCACAGTAGATTTGGAAGTTCACATCCCTTAAATATTTTAGTTAGACCAGGTCCATGCTGCAGCCATAATGACAAAAACTGGCTACAGAAGTGAAAATCAAAAGGCAAAACAGACCTCACGAAGGCAAAATAGCACTTTATCTGAGCCAATTTCACTTCCTGAGTTTTTCAGAAATATGAAGACAATTTTGGTTACAGAATGGTGTGGGGGGTTACTGCTGGCACTGAGTGGACTAGCCAATGGTCCACTGTTGTAGGTGGAGGGTCCGCTTGTTAATCCCGGCTGCCTAGCTTGCTTAGCCCCGAAATAACCACACAGAAACTGTATTAATTAAATCACTGCTTGGCCTATTAGCTCTAACTTCTTAGTGGCTAACTCTTATATCTTAATTTAACCCATCTCCATTAATCTGTGCATTGCCACATGTCTGTGGCTTACCGGCAAGATTCTAACCAGTGTCTGTCTCAGGCAGAGGATCCATGGCTTCTCCCTGACTCTGCTTTCTTCCTCCCAGAATTCAGTTCTGTCTTCTCCTCCTACCCAAGTTCTGGCCTATCAGGCCAAAGCAGTTTCTTTATTCATTTACCAATACAAGCAACACATAGAAAGAAGGAACTCCTACACCAGTCCACTGCCCATGAGATGCTCCCACCTCTTCTGCTGCAATCCACAGGTAGAGTTATGAATGATACCAGGCAATCTTCAGATACAGCTTCCATGTTGGACATTTAATTTCCTGGTTGTCTTAAAGCTCTCCATGCAGAACGGTATCCTTTGCATATTCATAAACAAAGGAATCATCACCTCATCCATCATGTGATATTTGTGTTGCATGTTGCCCAGCAATTATTGGAATATAAAATAAACGTTGTAGGAAAAGCAAACATTTGCACTCTTACAAGCAGCTTTGAGTCTGTCTACACTAACAGAATATCAGCTAAGACTGTCCCTTCTTCTCATTTTCAGGGACTCCTGATATTTATGACCACACAGTAGACCCTTGAGCAACGTTTTGTGTTAAGTGATCACTAGTGGCACTGTTATTGTCTCCACTGCTCTGAATCACACTGAGGAACACGCTCAGGGCTTCTAGTCTTGTTCTTAGTGTCTATGGGCCTTGCATTTTTTTAACTCTCCATGAGCTACATATTCTTGGTACAGATAAGATTAAATAACTTAAGAAACACCAAGAGAATGGTGTCGATGCTTGGCAAATCAGTTTTTACATTATTTTAATATACTGTAATTTAGAACACCCTGGAATATTGTTGACCTTCTAGGAACTAAGTGTCAATATCCTGAGAGTCCCACAAAAGTTTTATTAATTTTTACTATTTATCATCTTATTTAAGGTGAAACTATATTGATTTAGCAAGAAAGATGTTGTACTCATCTTATTACCTACATGATAGTACCGCATTGTTGTTTAGTAGTTTAGTATTAAAACATATTTCGTGTTTAAAAGTCAGAGAAAATGCAAAGCTGCCTCAATACCATTTTAAGGATTAAGTAATTTAGGTAGCCATGTGGCATACTTATTTTCTGTATTGGAAATAAATTAAAAAGATGAAGCATTTAAGAATTATTTAAATTAGGGAGACTGCTATTCAACTGTCCACAAAGTATTAATTGTTTGCTCTTTGTGAAGCTCTGTCTGGTATTGGGAGAAATAAGGCTTTGTGTGAAAGCATTTTCCCACTGACTGAAATTCATTCCTCTAATTCCCAGAGTGTTCTTGCTTCTCAGCCATTTCTGTGGAACTATTTCTGAATTATATGTCACCCTTCCCTGCCTTCTCAAAATTGCTTATGCAGCTGAGTGAACCAAAGGGCATACGAAGCCACTACACTCAATACAACTTATTTCTCGAAACTTACATTTTGCAGCAGGACTTAAGGATGCATTGCAGGAAGAGAGAAGAACCACAAATTTAAATTAAAATCACATGTACTAGGTTGTGAAATTCCCAGAAATTATTAAGATACAATGTAAAACTTCAAAGAAATTTAAACAGTATAGTGGCTATTCTCAGGCCAGGGGTTCATGACCCTCTTGCTAGAGGCACTGCAAGAAGAAACAGTGTCACAGTGCATGCTTAGCAGAGTTTATTACTCTAATAGAGATGTGACCTTGGGGTCAGAGCCGTGTGTGACACACTCTGTATTACTGTAAAGTAGACCCTGTTGCCATTTTTGTTGGCTACTTCCCTGTCAGACTGTAAAGTCACCTGTCCCCATAACTGTTTCTCCATGTATGAGTTTATAACCTCTTTCTTCCTCCTATTATTTTTAATTTGTGGGATCTGAAAATTTCCAGAAGTTAACAGTGGAACATTGATACTAACTGTAGTAGTTTGAATAAAAATAGCCCCCATTTGGTGGAACTGTTTGGGAAGGATTGGGAGGTGTGACTGGGGTGAACTTTGAGGTTTCAAAAGCCCCATCCTCTCTGCTCCTCTCCTTCCCTCTCCTTTGCTTGTGTCTCGAGTTGTAACCTCTCAGCTATTGCTCCAGTGCCTTCCTGCCTGCCTGCTACCATGCTGTGTGCCATGATGGTCATGGACTCTACAACCCTCTGAAACCACAAGTCCCAAATTAAATACCTTCTTTTTATAATCTTGTATTTAAGCTTTTGAATATTACATAAAATCTTTCTACACAGCAGTAGATAAGTAACTGACACACCAGCTCCTCTTTACTCCACAGTGAATTAACTGTTTGTGTCTTAGTGAGGCAGCAGTGGGGTCCACAAAGTTCTCCCCTGGAAAGAAGTCCAAGAAATGTTTACAGGACATTTCTGTTTCATTTTGAGTTTCTTCCAGATCTTACCAGTTGAAGCTTCTGGGCTCTTGGTGGTGGAGAAAGAGGAAGTGGTTCCTTTGGTTTTTACACCAGGGCTTCATATAACCTTTTGCTTATTATTTTAAAGGGGCCGTGCTAGAGATAATCTAAAACAGAGAACATTAGCTATTTGTGCTTAAACTATAAACCATGTGTGAATGTAAACATTGCTGTTGTGTATAACTTCTGAATAATATTATGCACAAGCTATTTTAAATACTTGTGATTTCGTTATACTCACAAATTAACACAATCAGACGAAGATAATAGTTGGAAGCAAAGAAAATAGAATATTTTATTCTATTCTATGTGGTAAGAAGAAATTACGACTTCATTAATTCTCATGCATTTTAGAGAAAAATATTGACTCTCTGGATTCTTCTCATCATCATTATTATAATACAAGTATCTCCCTCGTTAAATACAAAAGCTACTGCTAGAAGTATCATAAGACGACTTTGATTATGTATTGTTAGACTCTCATTAGTTATTGGAAGCCTTTCTCCTGCCCCATTTATATAACAAGCTGCCTGGACTTGAAGCTTCTTACCAGATGTTTCGCCATTTCCATAATAATAGATCTTATTACAGGCTCTTCTAAAGTCACTCTTTAAAGGTGTGGATAAAATGAAAAGTGACTGGAATAGGATGAGGCCCCTATTATTATTATTAGCAGTTGCTGAGCAAAAGGCAGTGGATTTTGAATGCTTTGCTTCTTTCACTTGTTCTGTGAAGATTTTCTGTTAGTCACACACATAGATCCTACAGCTTGTATGGTGGTTACTAGCATTGTCTCTTAAGTTATAGCACTGTCAGAGAAATTAAATGTAGCTACGGCAAATGACTAGGGAAACATTGGTAAGTATATTCACATTGGTAGGTGATCCAGTGTGGTTCTGACATTTCTAGAGCCCCTAAGTCCCTGCCTGTAGACGATATGTCCATCAGCTGCTTTTCTTAATGAACTTAGGAGAAACTGTTAGACTCATATGCTGACGTGGTAATCCTGAAAACAGAAACTAAGGCCCATGGATTCCAAAGGAGCTGAAATAAAAAGGATGAGTTATCCCAACATTCTGAGGGCTAGGATAATACTGACCTTGATACAGACCCAAAGACAAGATGAACAAATGACATGTCACTCAGTTCCTTTAACTTGAAAGAATGGCCCATTCTCCATAGTGTGGATGGTTTTGAATATTACATAATAAATTCCGTAAATTAGTGCCACACACATTAGTGAATTTCTCAATAAGTTCTGTTACTTCTCTTGTGACAGAAAAACCATATGATCCTTTTTTTAAAGAAATCTAATTTTTCCTGATATTTCATAAAGGTGAATAATGACTTCAGTACAAGTCTTCACAGCAGGGGAATGATTATTAAATGCCAGTACATCTGTCAAAGGCAACTTTAGGATAGTGTTCTGGGAGGGTGTTTAACAGTGGCTAAATACCACTGGTATACTGCTAACTAGTGTAGAATGTACTCAAAACAGCATTTTTAGTAAATAAAAAGCTTCTATATCCTTTTGTAGGGATAAATCCAAAGCTTACAGAGTGAAAGCCTATTATTTATACTGGATTGTTAATACATGAAATAAATAGAAAATTTGAAATGTTGATTGACACCTCATTCAGTAAAACATTAGCTTGTCAATGTACATACTCTAACCATGAACTACTGAACTACTTTGCACATGATAGTTAGGGATTTCTGTCTTTTAGAATCTGCCTTAGAAACAAAATAATTATAGAAAAGTCAGTTCCAAGTGTGTTTATGTATTGATCGGTATTAGAGCAAATAATCCACCTAGTGTTTCTGTTTGACATTTGAATGTAAAAGACTCCTAATCTAAGTATTTTTAATATTTAAAGCTATTTGGACACTTTTAATCAAGCTGTATTGCGTTTTTTGTTTGTTTTGTTTTGTCAGGGATGTAACTTTGTAGATGCTTAGGCTTATCCAATGGACTCTTCCAATTTCCTTTTCTTCCTATTTATTTTTAATTAACATACTATTTTCATCATACTACCCTAAATATGCCAACTCTTATATGCACATGAATTTCTAGCTATCTAGCCCACATGTGACACCAGTTTCTGACACCTTGTAGCTCTCTCTGCTTTATGAAGTCACTGTGAGAACATTTCAGACAGTAGCTACTCTATCTCCTGTCTTATAGGATACTCATACTATCTGGTACATTCGCATACCCATTACATTAACAATCATCTGTTCCCTTCCTACCCTCCAGTGCCTGCTATTCCACTCTCCTGTGAGTGAGCTTTTGTCACTTCCATATTAAGAATGCACACCATCTGTCTTTTACTGTCTGTCTTAGCTTATAGGTCAGTCCATGATTACAGTTACTCTTTGTTATCCTTGAGTAATACTACAGACATTGATTCCATATCTTGGCTGCTGTGAATAGCACTTCTGTACACAAGGGAGTACATGTGACTCTTGCATATATGTTGCCATATTTTTGGATGCTTATCGGGTGGCCCCTCAAATGATTTTTTTAAGGCCTCAGCAGAGAGGGGTATAATTCCATGATCCCTAAGTGTGGTCTGCTCAGTGACTGCCAGAGAGGAAGAACTTGAGGTAGCATACACAGACGTTCTGAGATTTGTTTAACTTGCTTTTAAAGGAGTGTTTGGCTTGAGGATGTTCTTTCCCTATGGAAGCTTAAGAAAAGCAACAACAAAAATACTTGGTTTAAGTGTGTGTGTGTGTGTGTGTGTGTGTGTGTGTGTGTTTTAATTGTCTAACGTCTAGTTCATGTAAGGCTGACCTGATGTCATAGTTTTCCAGCAGCACCATGTGGCAGTGGGAGCGTAGCGTAGGGAATAAAGAACTTCTGTTGGCAGATGGTTTTGTAAAGTTTATAGTCGAGGTAGCCTAGAGGAACATACACGTCTGCATTGTGTGTCTCCGCCCTCCTCCAAGGGTGAAGGCCATCCCAGGACAAGGCCTGCATCCTAATGTGCTTTCTCAGAGGCCCGTTCTACAAGGTGTGAGGACAGAGTATCAGTCTGTTCCTTCCACAGTCCTCCCCTCAAAGGACACATTGAGATACCCGTATCTCTCATCACCTTTTATTCTGGGCAAGTGTGCAGCCTCCCCCTTCCTCTACACCTCGGCAAGGGCAGAGCATGTTCTGGCCACTAGTGCTTGTTAGACCCTGCGCAACCTCTCTTCTTCTCTCCTAGTGCACTGACAGGCAGAACTCACCAGTCACGTCACCAGGATCCTCACCCCTTGCCCAGAGAAGAAAGCCTCAGCCAGACCCTGTCCAGATCCCCCACCTCAGCCTGCCACCAGTGCCTCCTCGCCTGGATCTCATTCAGAAAGGCATCGTGCGCTCTCCCTGTGGCAGCCCTACAGGCTCCCCAAAGGTGAGTCAGTGCCATCAGAAACACAGAAGGCCGCTCTTGCATCCTTATGTGCATCGCCATCCTGTCTGTATCTTAGGCTTCTAATTGTGTATAAACGACTGGTAAGTTTCTCAATTTCTTTATGGAGAACCTGCTTTCTTTGTTACTATAAGATTACTATAAAAGTTATGTAATTACTCAAACATGTCTGTAGAATCCTGATTTGTGAAAATAAATAGCAGTGTAAGTATAGTATTCTATAAAGTGGAATTTAAAGGTCATCATATGCAGTACAGTAATTTGCATGCTGTTATCAATGGTATTTTACACGTATTTTAGTAATGTCAATCAAGAAGAATGTGAGGGGAGTATATTTGCATAAGGGCTTGAGGTGCGATGCATTATCACTCATGCTTCAGGTGACTCAGAAGACAAAATCCTGTATACTTCTTTAAACCCAGGGAATTAATTACAATAAATTACAGTATTTGCAAAGTAATTACTCTACTGTTTAATATTAAAAGCGTAATTTTAACTTAGGCCTACAGTTCATTTTAGTTTTATGTGGACTTTTAAAATTTAATAATAACATATTTTGCTTTATTAAATGTAAATTGATAAAAACTTAAATACCATTTGCTAATATGCTTACAGTCTAGGATTGCTAAGGAGACAACACGCTTAGTGCTCTTCCCTCCCTTACGCTGTCTGGAACTGGGCTTGAATCCCGTGTGACTCCTTACAGGATAGGACTTCGAATTAAGTAGACATGCAACAAATTTGTTCTCCTTGACATTTCCTAAGATACAAAAACATAAACCATTTACTAAATAAGCATGTAAATAAACACTAAAAGTTCTAAGAGTCATGCAAATTCCCCTTGGGAGTACACACCTTCATATTATCCTCTAACAATTCCATTAAGAGGTATTCTTTTTTTTTTTTTTGTCATTTTAAGAACCCAGAAAGTCAAGGGATTCTGTCAGCAATTGCTCTGCCATTTATATCTTCACTGTTCTAGTAGTGCTGTTTAAAAAAAAAGCCTAAGCAAATGGGCCATGTAGCTTTCATTGAACTGTAATGAGGAAAACAAAACAAAAGACAATTTTAAACCCTTGTTAAATATTTCAAATCATTTTTGTTTTAAAAAGGTGAAGAATCAATGGAATCGGTGTTAGGGGGTTTTTCTGTGTGTCTATTGGGTCGCAGAAATTAACAAAGCAATCATTTCCTTGATACTATAATCATAGCTGAAGTATGTAATTTTAATCTTTCTGTATGATTTATAGGACTTTTGCATATATAGTCATATCTACAAAATTCTTAATGTGGTATTTTGATGTAAGTTTTTCATTAATTTTTTAATTTTTCAATAGTAATGAAAGAAACTTATGAAAAGTCACTTGAAAGCTTATTTGAGATCTAATAAAACCATAGTGTGACTAAAATGCAAATTCAGTTATATGAGCCTGAGCGTCGCTTCTGTGCACAGTGCAATTCCTATTTTGGTTTTGTGTTTTGGTCTCGTGTGTCTCTTTAGTCATCTCCATGCATGGTGAGAAAGCAAGACAAACCACTCCCAGCACCGCCTCCTCCTCTAAGAGATCCTCCCCCGCCACCAGAGAGGCCTCCCCCCATCCCACCCGAAAACAGACTGAGCAGACACTTCCACCATGGAGAAAGTGTGCCTTCCAGGGACCAGCCAATGCCTCTTGAAGCCTGGTGCCCTCGGGATGCCTTTGGAACTAATCAGGTGATGGGCTGTCGCATTCTAGGGGATGGCTCTCCGAAGCCTGGAGTCACAGCAAACTCCAACTTAAACGGAAGACACAGTAGAATGGGCTCTGACCAGGTCCTTATGCGGAAACACAGACGCCACGATTTGCCTTCAGAAGGAGCCAAGGTAATCCAGTCTGCGGTGCAGAAGCTGGGGAAGCAGCTTGCGGAGGGTCGCAATGGGGGGCTTTGTGTCCAGTGTGAACCACGGGACAGTGTTTAGTTTGATTCTTTTGACCTGCCTACCACAGTGCTTTCTTGATGCTCTTTAATTACCTACATGTTCTGAACAGTGAGAAGCTCATTTAACGTTGAACTTGAAAGAAGTGAGGAGAAGGCTGTCCATATGTAATAACTTAAGACACAGCTGCCAGGCAGTTCGACAGAGATTGGCCCCTTCCTTACTGTCCTACGGAGAGCTTCTCCCACTAATTAATATCTCAGTGTTGTTAAAATCATACTGTTTAGTGCTAAGCCTTCGTGTTCTGTCAAAATGGGCAAGATTGTGTAACTGTACATGCCATAGATCAGTCTTCAAATGAGGTGTTGTTTAGGACATTATAATTGACCCTGCCCATAGAAGTGAGTCTCTTTCCTACTGAAAGAAAAGGGGCGGGGGGGGGGGAACATGACCACTTCACTCTTGCTCACCAACCCAGCCATGCCTTATAAAACTCAAAGAGATTCCCTCACTTTTAACTCTTCATTTAAACACTAATCCTCTGTCACCTGCATTCAGGAAAGAATGTAAGCATGCAGGCAACTAAAGGGACAGCAGCAGCGACCATTGAACCTAGAAGACTGAATGGTGTCCCAGCAAACCATCTGGAAATCATTCTGGCGCTTTACTCTGTGGTGTTTTTACTGTGAGATCAGATCTGTGTCCTCTCCCTCAGTACTGAAAATGATTTTGCCTCTTTAGCTAATATTCAGTTGACCCCAACTTACTGTTGTTTTTTATGGAGTACAATCTATTCCTTCAAAACTATGGATTAAATTTGCTGTGTTCATCTGACATTCAGGAAACAGGGAGAAACAACGTACTGACACGCACTTGTCATTTCAACACAAGAATTGGGAGTTTAATGTCACCCTCAGTTATAGGGCTCCATGAGACTGTCTCACGGGGACCAGAGAAAAGAAGAAACTAAGCAGCGGCATGTCCTCAGCTCCTAGTGAATGTGGTGTGTGTGTGTGTGTGTGTGTGTGTGTGTGTGTGTGTGTGTGTGTGTGTGTGTGTGCAAGCACAGTGATGTTTGGGTAGTGACATCATTCATACAGTGATGCACCAGGAATATTCTGTGGCAAGAAGAGCCAGCTCTCAGGGGTGCAGCGTATAGAGATGAGCGCGTTTGTTGCAAACCATGACTGACAATGACCTGGCTTAGCACTAAAGATTTCTTCAAGGTTAGTTAAAGATATGGTAGGTTTAAAGACAAAGCACATAGGAAAAGCAGGTGGATAATGTCTTCTAGAAGTCAAGAGCCTGTCCTCAACGAACTTTCCACAGCCTTGACTCCTGCCTGGAGGGAATGTGTGGAATTTGGTTTGGTTTGTGTTGCCCCATTAACCTCTCCCCATTCTCTCATGATCACCCTTGTCTTGAGAAGAGCTTTAGAACAAGCTCTCAAGTGAGCAGACTGGTTATCCCCAGGGGCAGGTCACAAAGTATTTTCTGAATGACTTCAGAAATAGGTAGTGTAGTAAGCATTCGATCCAATTCTTTGAAGACCCCTTTTCTCAGGATTCTTTCAGATACTATCATACAGTAAGTCAGTGTAAGCTGGCCTTCTAGAACACATGGTTATTTTTTAAAGATGTTATGGTTTAAAAATGGGGTGCTGATTTCTTATAGGTGTGGAATTGTGATTTGTGATACTAACATTAGGTCTGAAATATTAGTAGAGGGTGCGGTTCTGGTTAGTGACTATAGAACTCACCTCTCATTGAAACCTGGGTTTTCATGCCATTTCTAACCAACCTCTTAGAGACTTCCTGGGCTTGCACTCTCATGTCCTCTTCCCCTTTTCTTCCCTCCCCCTCGCTCCCTCTCTCCCTCTCTCCCTGTAATCCCTCCATCTACCCCCTGAGCAAAGACTTTTACCTTGAAATAAAAGAATAAAAGTTTCTCCTAATTTTATTTTTGCCTCATCCTCAAATTCTTGTAAGGAGGAAGAGAAGACTCTTTAAGGGCTAAACTATATTGTATATATTAGTAATGCCATGCTTATGTCCCTAAAATTTATTTCATGTTGCAACAGAACTGCAGTTTACACCACGTCTTTGCAATAAGTATTTTAAAATATAATAGAAACTTGAAGTTGTTACTTCTGGGCATCAGCACTGCACCCAGATGTTGTTAGAGGTTCCTTTTGAGAGACTGAAGACCCAGCTGGTTCTTAGTGATAAACACTGTTTTTAACTTGTTATGTGCCCTGCAATGGCATTGTTCTACAGATGACTTTACGTATAATAATCTTTTGAAGGTATCCCTAGATAAGGGTGTCCCCTTCTTATGATTATGCCTTTTGCACTTTGGGTAAGGAAACACATGGTCCTACATATGATCTTAACCTTATCTGTAAGTTCCAAGAGCTGGCTTTCAAAAGGAAGTCCTTCATGCGCACAGCTGTCATTTGCAGTGTGATACTGAAGAACACATGAGGAGGATCCCCTTTAGATAGTGGAGGAGTTATATTAATAGGATAGGAAGTACGTTTGTATTTGTAGTTTGATTAAAAAATAAGAATCTTAGCACCCACATGGTTCACATAACATGCATTCAAATAAGCACTTATACATATCAAATAAAAGCAAACAAATACTTTTTTAAAAAACAGAAGTCCTTTTCTTCATTGCACAGAATTTTCCTAAAATATTTTTTATACATTGCAAGGATATCATGTTGAGATGAATGATCTTAGACAATATAAGAGTCACAGGAAAATACTTCAGACATATAGATTAAGACTGTAGGATGCCTAGAAGCACACAAAAAAACAGATCTAGAATAGCCTGGTTTATAGTAGATTACACAGCCCAGATTGGACACCTTCCACAAGCCTGGACCTTCAGGAATGTGCTTATTCCATCGTTCTCACTCTCCTTCGTAAGTAGTCAGATGTCCTTGACACTGTGGGATGCAGGGTGTTGTGAATGCAGCCCAGTGTGAATGCAGCCCAGGCAGGTCTGTGATGAACTTAATATGAATGGTGCATGAGAAGCATCAAGAAAACATGTGCTTTCCTGAGAAAGCACATGAAATCCTGAAAAGGAAGGCAGAAAAGGAATCAAATTTCCTGCAAGAGGGTCCCTTGCAGGGTGACAGAAATGATAGAGGGGTGTACCCCCCCTTTTCTATAGGAATAAGTAGTCAGAGTATCGTGGAGATAGGAAATATGTACGGTAATACGGAGGCAATTTTGAATAGAGTGTAGTGTTTGTAAAAAGTAGAGGCGTGTGCAGCCAAACTGGATGATACCAGTTGAAACCAGTTTTGGTAGGAAGTTTTTTTTTTTTTTTTTCAGTTCTTTATGCAGGAATGAGCTTTCAGAGTAGTGATAGCTCCAAACTAATGGATCAGTGATGCAGATTTTAAAAATGTAAGTCCTTAACATTTCTGGTGGAATTCTGATTCTAGAATCATTTAAGAGACTGAGCCAGAGACCAGCAGACCTTTACAGTGGGATTTCACTGCGGACTTCTTTAGCAATGCAATCTGTCAAACACCCCTCAGCCTGTTCCACCATTCACAAACAGATCCTTCAGGTTTCTAAGGAGCAAGTGCTATTTATTTTCAGCTAGATGATCATGGTATATATCACTCCCTCAGGTAGTGGCATCCAGTTTCTGGTCTGATGAAATGGGTGAGGATGAACATGGAATTCAGAATCAAACGTTAGATTTCATCCTCCAACCACTACCTTTTGGGAACAGTCACATTAAAGACTCACAGAAGTGAGTTCCAGCACATGTGAACACTTGGCTATTTGCATGTTTGCATAATTTCAGTCTCCTAATTAGGAAGAGCTCTAAAGAATTCCATGTATGGTATTAAAATATGCTTAAGTCTCAGGGCATAGTTTAGAACTGATTGCAGGAAGATCAGCTTCTAAGCAAATGGTGTGTATTTGCTGAGAGTATTTCAGTAAAGATGTTTCTTCCAACTATAGCAAAAACTGTTCCCTGGTCGGTGCCTCCACCATTGAGGTCACCTGCCCTATTGTCATTCAACATTCATTGTTAGCCCTGTTGCACATGAAGCATGGAAGGGAATTTACTATAAAATGAGTAAGAAATAAAAGACTGTATCTGAGACAAACAGATACAATGTGACATTCATTCTCCACAGAATAGAGCTACATTGCAGATACCAAATAAGTTGTTCATGAAAGACTAATTTTTCAGAGACAGGAGAAATCTTTAAGTTACTGTCTATCGATAATAATTTCTAAAATCATTACATAAAATGCTATTCACACTTGGACACATTAATTTATTTCACAAAATTAGGACGAAGTTAC